>JALGPX010000038.1:51581-73931 GCA_023515795.1 Amoeboaphelidium occidentale | reverse complement strand
TCATACGAAGATTCTACAGGATAAGTCTGTTCTTTCAGGAATGCGCGTCCAGCTTACCCAAAACCATTTGAAGATCCTTCACTTCCAAAGTATCTGACTGTCTGTGCCTCGCTAATTGACATCCAAGCCTGGTAACATTATCGATGAATTCATCAGCCATTTCCAATAAAATCTACTAATAAGTCCCTAAGGTCTAATTAGGCTTACTTGCTCCACTTCCGGTTCCACTCTCTCTGAAGGATCCACTTGTTGTAGTAATTCCTTTATTTTCTTTTTGCCCAAAATCTGAGCGTGGCTTCTTGCTTCGTCTTCCATTCGCCAACAAGATTCAAAGAACAAAAAAGAGATTTCGCTAAGGGATTCAGACAAAGAGGAAAAACAAGAAACGATTATATATTGTTGAAGTCTTCTTGCTTCTTGAACATAAATTTTGCATAAGATTCTTTTTCCTCTGTCGTTAATTTATCACGACTCCAATTCGCAGAACTTGTTCGTGCCCTGAAACCATGCTTCTTTTTAGTGAACAATTCTACAAAGTAATTAGCTTTGAGTATCTACCAAATAATGTTACTCTCTAGTTCAAGGTCCTTTGGGTCAACATCGCCAAAAATTGCCTCTGGATCGACTACTTGTTGATGTTTCAGAGATTCTTTTAGGAATGGCGACTTTGCCCATTGTGGCACGACAACTTTAGGTCGACTCCGTCCAGAATCATCATCACTAGAATAATCATCAGAGTCTGGAACTTTTGGTAAGAAATATTCTCCTCCGTGTTTGTTGACGATAGTTTGACTTGGATCGATTTCCGATGATGCTGCAGCGAGAGATTGTATTGAAGTTGCAGCTAGCTTCTTTACATGCGAAGATGGATGGGATAACGGTGCTGGAGGTGGAGGCATATCTTCCTTTTGCTTCTGAATTTCTTTCATTCTCTGGAGTTTCCGAAGTCGTTCTTCATCTTCTTCCTTCTACAAGAATTAAACTAATGGCATGATGTTTACCTTTTTTCTAAGTGCTTCAAGCTCTCGTTCTTTTTCTTCTTGGCGTTTCTTCACAAACATCTCCTTTCGTTGTTCCTCTTCCCTAAGCTTTTTTGCTGCTTCACTCAAGAACTTGTTCTGAGAATGAGCATTCTGAAGTTTACGACTCTCAGCTAAATTAACTGTTCGAGCTGCGGAACTTTCCGCATTAGTAGGTTTCTGTTCCTTGGTCACAGGCTTCGAGGCAAGAACATGATCTTCCTCCTGTTTCTGTTTATGTGAAACTTTTGGTGTGTTATCCGAGAAAAAATCAGGCATCTGTTCAGTGATCATTTCCTCGTTCATTGCTATTATTATAGGACTATCAAACTGTGTCTTATCATCTTGAGGCGCAATCATTGATATTGTGCTTTCTCTGGAATTAGCAAAACTGTCAGATTCCTTTTTGCTTTTCTCTTGTTCAATTGAAACACTGACATCATGGCTGATATTCAGCGTAGAAGTCCTTAAATCAAACGATGTCTCACGGCCTGTGACAAATTCGCTAGATTTTTCCTGTGAGTTTTCCTCCTGCGTGGATGGTTTCGATGGTGCCTTGATATTCTTCAGTTTCTGCCTCAGCCTCTCCTGACCAAACTCCAGCATATGCTTAATTCTATCTTCTTGATCTTCCCTTGATATTTTCTTTACTGTTTGAGGTTCTTGCTCTTTAATAACCGTAGATGTAAGTGCAATCGAGTCATCAAGAACCAACTTCTTAGAAGCTAAAGGTGTTTCAAGATCCAGGTACCGCTTGCTAGGCAACTTGATCGCAGTGTCCACAACCTCTTTTGGTATTTTCGTTACTGTGTCACTCTGTTCAACCATGTGACGCTTTCTAATGGTTGCGGGGCTTTGAAATACTGAATGAGTTTCGATTTCACTATAATTTAAGTCAGCTAGACTTGAAACATACTTATTTGCCATGTTCCGTATATTCTCCATCTTCAGCTTCAACTTGTCCATTGCCTCTCTCAAGTTCTCCTTAAATTCCTTTTGCTTCTCTCCAACTATCAATGCTAGCTTCTTCTCCTCATCTGCTGCCCATTCTGAAGATTCCAAAAGTAATCGAATGTCCATGGAATCCATTGCGCTTTTTAATTTAACCTTTAAAGTCTTTCTGCTGTTACTGTTTTTCGCTGTTGAGATCAAACTGGGAAACGAACCAGACAAACTTGAGTTTGATTTTCCCTTTAGCGACTCACTGAGAATGTTCAAGTTTACATTTGGCTCTTTGGCTTTACTTAGCTTTTTGGTTTTATGCTGTCGAGGCTCTACTGATCAAACTATCTTTGGCTTAAGCAAAGGTTTTGATGATGCTGAGTTCATGAAGAATTACGTTTGTGACAAGAACCATAATTACACAGTCAGAGTTGTTCTAAGAGATCCTTTAATAATGGAAATTGATAATTTCTTGGCCCCTGGTGAAGCTGATCATTTGATAATGTTGGGGCAGCCTCTGATGAAACAGTCTGGCTTGGTGGATGATGAAAGTAATAATCCTGATTTAACAGTACGATCTTCGTTCAGTGCGTTCTTGGAAAGATCCCAAGATGATGTTGTGTCCTGCATTGAGCAAAGAATGTCGTATTTCTCAAACAAGCCTACACCGAACATTGAACCGTTGCAAATTGTTTGGTACAGAAATCAGCAAGAGTACAAACCAGTAATTCTTTCTGATTATGATTTTACATGATGTTAACCTTTATTCTTTTATTGTAGCATTTTGATTTCTTCTTACCTGGTCAAGTTGGCTCTGAGCGTGAGCTCTCGCGAGGTGGACAGAGAGTCATAACATTTTTTGTGTATCTGAATGATGTTCCTTTGGCTCATGGTGGTGCAACTTCTTTTCCTGAGGTTGGAATATCTGTACAACCTGTAAAGAATAAGGCAGCCTTCTGGTATGATGTTGATGTGAAAGGTGTTGAAGATACACGAGTTTTGCATGCTGGTGATCCTATTCATGACTATCAAAAGTACGGAATGAATGGATGGATACGCGAGGGTGCATTCAAGTGATCCATCAATAGAAACTTTCTCAAGGGTTTATTATTCCAGAATTTTTGTGATTATCTTTGGTATACTTCTTGTTTCTTGCAACATTTGGTTTAACTGAGTTACATCAATATTCTTTGAGCATGAAGTGATTTCCACAGTATCCAGAGACAGATGTAGGTTGAAAGACTTGTTGATCTCAATGATTAATTCTGTGTCAGTCAAAGTTGCTACAATTCTGCAAATATGTTCAAAGTCATTATTCTCCTCTTGTCCGATTAAAGATGACATTATCTCATTCAAGTATATCTGCTTGCGTAATACTTGCAAAATAAGATGAAACTGTGAGGGATCCTTAAATGGTATTTTGTAACATTTCAAGCACCGAACAACAACATCTGATTTGAACGAAACAAGGAACCAAGCTTTGTCCAGCGTTTTAGTTAAGTCTTTCTTTTCACTATTAGCTTGTATCAAGTCTACGCCCATCACTTCACTTATGAGACATTCTGCGTAAGGAGCGAAATCTGATCGTTCATCTTGTTTTAGAACTTCCTCTGGAATCGAGCCATGATAAACAACTTCCAATAGCTGAGTCGCAAAAGCTTCCATGAGTACAATTGAGTTTGTGAGCCGAAGTTCAAACATTGCGCTTATTTGAGTCGAATTAGCAGAAGTTAGAATTGGTACAGATATTGGAGGAATGAAGGGTGAAACAGTTATTTGATGAGCTTTTTGATTTTCTTGGCTCAGAAGGAAACTTCCACATTTAGGTACCATACTACTGCCATAAGGTGACCCATGAACTATAACTTGACCAGTGTAAAAGTGAGGAGTCGCTCGTTCGACTAGTATGTTTGCGTCAATGTTTACTTGACCATCAGACCAAAATGTAAAAGTAAACGGTAAACACGATCGTTCTTCAATGCGGACGCCACAACCTCTCATTAATCTTTCTCTAAGATCTGGAACAGCTTTGTGCTCCTCATTGAATATTTTGATCAAATCTTCCTTGATAATTGTTGAAACATGGAAGAAGTCAGCTTGAAGCAGAGAGGTCGAAGTGTCCAGCAACGCCAAATACGTTAAATTCTTTTGAAAATTAACTGCGTCTAAATCCATCAAATTCTGAAGCAGGATCGTGTTAATCTCCTTATCTGACTGAACCTCTGAAGCAAACGAAACGGAAACTGCCATCTTGTCAATGCCAACATTTATCTTTCACGTAAATCATCTTAAGACCTCAAAGAATTACATCGACGACTAAAATGGAACCGCATAAAGACAGAACTTTTGCTTCAGGATCTTTTAAATAATCATCCTCGAAAACCTGCATTCTACACTTATTCAGTTGGCCATCATCAAAAGATTTACTTCAGATCCTGAGCCACATCGTAAAAGTACTTCTTGTCCATTGGGATTCTGAAAGCACGGCGCAATAAATGCAGACTTATCTTATCGCGCAGGGTCATTACGAGATTCTCCAAACGATAATTCTTGTCCATAGTCTCTAAGTCACTAACCAAAGCGTAACATGCGCCAAATATAGGATGGTCATCTGGGATAGTTTAAAAGTTGTTTTACATGGTGCGGCGCTTACCAGGCAATGATTTTCTGAGTCGAACCTCTGCACCGGACGACGAAGCCAAAGACATTTAACACAAAATATATAGCGAAAGCGCAAATTAAAACCCAAACGATTTAACTTGGCTGCATACTTGAATTGAAACGATCTACTCTTGTTTCATCCTGATCACTTTGATCATGAACAATTTAAGCTTTTGGTTCGTGTTGGCGCTGCTGCTTTTGGCATACCTTACTAATCCCAATGAGGCTCACTTCAAAGAATTTATAAGATCATTGTCTGTTTATCAGGCTGGATACTCTGATGATAGTGTGCTGAAGAATGTCTTTGTGAATATTATGGCTTGGGGCAACTCTAACTTGTTGCTGAACATAGTAAGCTACACTGATTATGGACTATTCAGCATCTTAGCTGCCTCATTGCTTCCTGGCTCGCTTTCGAAGGATTATTTTCTGGGTATCTTTAATCTCTGGATTCCGTTGCCGAACAGGCTTGTTTCGCTTTCGGAAAGCCTGAGCAATGTTGATATCGGAGGGACAAGAGCATGCAATTATCGGGGTATTTACTTGTATGATAAGTGCTTGTGTATTCCAAGTTATTCTTCGAGCCAAGGCTGTGCTCGGCCTCTTAAAGATTTTGTCCCAGTCGCAAAGTATACTGATGGCTTTCTTGGAACTAGAACTTATGTATTCCGTACATTACTGAGAAAGATATCTATATTGGAAGTTATTCTATCATTGATGGTTCTTTTGTATGTTTTCTGGACAAAGTTGAGTCCGAGCATTATGTGGGACAACACGACGATAACTTCAACTTTCAACTGGAAATCTTTGAGTGCATTGATACTTTGCCATTTCAGCCATCCAACAGGTCTTCATTTGTGCTGGTCAATTTTTAGTGTGTACTGGGTTCTAGTTCCTGCTTACGAATTGTTTGGAGGTGAAACGTTTATGAAGCTGCTGTTAGCCTTGATTATCACTATATCATTTGTTCATGTACTGTTTATCAAGGCCGGTCTGACGAGGCGAACGCTGTTTGGTTTGCAATTCCTTGTTTATGGAATAATGTTTTTGTATCATGGTCATGCATTTATACGAAATAGCAAACCATTGAATCACGTCAACTTCATCCAAGATATCGAGTTCTGGAGACAGTTTGGGCGCAATTCTTTACTGAATATCATAACATCATCATTCATGTTTAGTGGGATTGACTTGTACGCAATTGTTTTGCCGCTAATAGTAGCTTACTCTGCGCTGAACATAATGGGGATCAAGTAGAACTAATGAATCTATTACTTAAATATCCAAATTTCTACTATCCTAATCTCAAACGTATTCTTATCTCCGACCAAACTTGGATTATTAAATGAAGTGCATGTTCCCGAAGTGCCTTTCTCCAGCTTCTCGTCAAGCGAAAATCCATAATTTACTCCTCCGCCACCAACTGCAAGATACTTATTGTTACCAAATATAAAGTAAGATGAATTAACGGCTACATCACTCATCTTATCTGGATCTTCAGGCCTGACCGATAATCCCACCCATTCAAACTTTTCGTGTTTAGGTTCGAGCGTGAATAAGAATGTCTCGGCAGTACCAAAAAATCTTCCAGTAGATAAATTTCCTCTGAAAGACTCGGAAATGTAAGACCCAAAGATCTTTCCGTCAGTAGTCTGTACAAAAATCAACAAAGGCTCGTTATCATCACATTTCGCATACAGAGTATCCAAGTTGTAGCCATGTTCTTCTGTACTGAATAAAATATCAACGTCATAAGGTTTTTTATGCTTTGGTATCCAACTGTAGACATATTGCCAATGTTGATCTTGCAAGAATGCTGATTTCGAAAGAAGTTTTGGCATCAGTCTCAATTCAGCTGTCGGGTCGCAAGCAACCATGTCATGGTTCTCATTATTAGCCAAGTGTTCTGTGCTAATCTTTGTGACGTGTGACCGACTGAAAGAGAAATTATAGGCAGCTTTGGCTAATTTATCGTCATCTTCATTTCTGGCAGAAAAAGGCTGCTCTTCATAAATTCGCATGACATCTTGAATGTTATTGCATTTCAGAACAACAGGACCACGAAGTATTAAAGCACCAATTCCATACCGGTATATTATTTTGTATCCTTCCAAGATGAAACTATCCATAAGGCGAAACGCTGCATCCAATGATAGGATATCCAAAAGAAAATTATTTAACCATTTAATCCAAAATCCACGAACATCTTTAGACTTATCCAATAAACTCAGGTGTTTACAAACTTTGGGAACATTCTTTCGTAAAAGTTCTCCAAATGCGGTATAAAAAGCCATGCATGAAGCAAGATTCAAAGGAAAGTAGACCCAGTCTGTCATACCAGATTTCCGTATCATTACTCGCATGCAACCTAAAGTTTCGTCAGGAGAAGCGTGATGCAGAATTAAAGCCACAACAGTTGGTATAAAAGGACAATATTCTAACTCAGGATGTTCTAGTGCCAATATGCATAGAATATTTCGCACGACAGCAAGACCTTCTTCTGTGAGAGCTAAACGATCAAAATGGATCGCACCACCAAATGTTGGAGCCTTCATAGTTTTCCCATGCTCATCCAACTTGTGCGTCTTGACAGCTCCTTGGTAATCTCGTTCATGGTCTACGGAACATAAGAAAACAGGATATAATCAATGTACCTGGCAATTGATCAATCTTGAGTATTCTAGTCCACATGATACATCGTAGTTCATCAGGTATACCTTCTCGAACAAGTTTCTTGAATTTTGGGGCCATCGTATCCTTCTCCATGAACTCTTTCACGGTATCGCTACTATCCCAGCTTTTCGAACGATATTTCTTTGGCGAAACTTCCAAGTAATACTTTGTCTTATCAAGAACATTCACCGGAGATTTTGCGTCCTTTGAATCTAAAAGCAAAGTTTAGTTTCTAACAAATAGTCCAAAGCTCACCAGCATGGCTGTCCGATGTTGCTGACATTTGAATTGTTGGTATTGTTCCATTGTACATTAGTGATACGATCAATAAGAATAAGTGAGAAAAAATAATGTGGTGTGATGCTGTTTGAGATCATCCACACCATCTACCTGTGCCAGCCAATCACAAGCCGATAAAGTAGTTCACCTCAACTAAACCCTAAATCAAAAGCAACAAAGCGCGAGACATTACTCCAGTAACCATCCAGACGTCTCACGTTGTCTTCGGTATCATTCACAGAGTTTTAATGGCTCTCACAAGCACAGCTGATACGAACTTGAAGAGCCAATCAAGATCAAGATTCATTTGGTAACATAGAGCGTATGATGTTGCAATCCTTGCACATTCTTTCGATTTCCGCTCAAGACTTTGGATTTCATGGTATCATCTCAGCAGTCTTCTCCCTTGGCTGGATCGAGAGCATTCAGCCCCAACATGAAACTATCAGATATTCTCAAGATGCCAATGAGCCCTTTGTCGCCATTGCATATTCCTGGACAGTATCGATGCTTCATTTGCTGGGAAAGCTCGCCAGACAAGTCTGATTTTATCACCCCTTGCAAATGCAAATCGGAGAGTTTGAAACACGCTCATAGAAAGTGCCTTGACAGCTGGGTTAATGATAACAAGAAAGATGCTTGCTCTGTGTGCTTAGTGCCATACAAAATCGAAATGGCGCCACTTCCGCTGATAAAGGTTCTGAAGGGGAACATGTTCGTGTTTATTTCCTTTGGCTTGCAGGTTCTGATTCCTATTCTCATCTATACGTGGTTGTTCTTCAGTGGAGCTTTACAAGATGTGAATCCCTGGTTCATTTTCGCACACATCTCTATGCTGCTTTTACTTTACTCTTTATTCGCGTTTCACATGTTCGCGGGCATAGAAAGATATCAACGCAGGGTCGTTTCCCCAAGCGCGCCAAGCGCATCCTTCAAAGAGAAGTACACAGTTTAGAGTAACTTATCAATAAAGACGATCTTCGTGTTTGCTTAAATCTTTTCCACTTTCCTCAGCTTTTTTTTGCAATCAAACATCAAATGGCAGAGGATAAGGAGCACAAGAAAAGAAAGAACACGGAAGAAGAAAAGAAGAGCAAGAAGCCAAAATCCTCCTCCACGGCGGAAGTATCAGGAAATGAGTGGATGGAAAGCAATCGCATTGCCGTGAAAGATCCAAATGGTGTACAATGGGCGCCAATGCTATCTTTTGATGATACTGCGCTATCCAAGAAAGTTTTATTCGCGACAAAAAACTTTGATAAACCAACACCTATTCAGAGCATCTGTTGGCCAATTCTGTTAAAGAACAGGGACATTATCGCGATCGCAGAAACTGGTTCCGGAAAAACGCTTGGGTTTGGCCTTCCTGCTATAAGTAAGTTGTATGTTGCATCAAAGAGCGACGATGATCAAAAGAAGAGGAAGAAGCCTACTGTTCTGGTATTGTCTCCAACTCGTGAATTGGCTTCACAGACTAATGAACAAATGTTGCTGGCTTGTAAAAAGATTGGCGCTACTTCCACTGTCATCTTTGGAGGTGTTTCTAAGGAAGACCAACGAAGATCCATTAATGCTGGTACTGAAATATTGGTTGCGTGTCCTGGTCGTTTAATTGATTTGGTTGAAGATGGTTCTTGTAGTCTGTCAAGTATCAATTATGTTGTTCTTGATGAAGCAGATCGTTTGTTAGATTTGGGTTTCGAGAAGGAAGTCAAGAAGATTATCTCTCTTACGCGCAAAGATAGACAAACTGCCATGTTCAGCGCTACCTGGCCAACTAGCGTACAGAAATTAGCGCAAGAATATTTGAATGCTCCAGTGAAAGTCATAGTCGGTTCTAAAGACTTGGGCGCAAACAATAACATCACTCAGATTGTCGAGGTTATTGAACCAAAAGACAAGGACTGGAAACTAACTCAATTGTTAAACAAGTATCACGCATCAAGAAGAAACAAAATTGTATTATTTGCTTTATACAAGAAAGAAGCTGCTCGCTTGGAAAAGAATTTGTCCTCAGCGGGTTGGAATTGTGTTGCAATTCACGGTGATATGAGTCAAGACCAGAGAACTAGAAGTTTTGAAAAGTTCAGATCTGGCGAAATTCCATTGCTTATTGCCACTGATGTAGCTGCTCGTGGTTTGGATATTCCTAGTGTTGAGTATGTGATCAATTACACGTTTCCTTTGACAACGGAAGATTATGTCCACAGAATCGGTAGAACAGGAAGAGCTGGCGAGAAAGGAACAGCACACACTTTTTTCACGTCCTTTGATAAAGCAAGAGCTGGTGAGTTAATTAATGTCTTGAAACAAGCAAAACAAGAAGTTCCGGAAAGTTTGATGTCCTTCGGAACAACAGTCAAGAAGAAGGAACACTCTGCATATGGCGCTTTCTTTAAAGACGTTGATCCTAATCAAAAGGGAACTAAGATAACGTTCGGTAGCGATGATGAGCAATAAAGAATATGTGTCAAATCAAATATTTCGATTTCGGCAGTATTCGGCGCATTGTTTGGATCAACACGCAATGCAAATGCAACTGTGACACAAGCACAAGACGATATCACAGGCTATTGGTGGTCACTAGGGTAAAGTTTCAACTTCTGTGACATAATTGGTCACGAAATCAGCCAATCGTGTGTTGTGAATTAAATAAACCACGAACAAGCTATATCTTTTGCAGGGATTGATCTCTAGAGTCGAGAGTACCCTTATCCAAGTCTAACACAGCGGAAGACAGTCTTACGAGAGTTCATTACAAGGAAGATCATCTTATTTACCTCACTGTCAGCATCGTTATCGTTAATCGAGACACTTTTGCACGAGCAGATCAGGAGGACCAAACAAGAAAAAATTTTCAAAGAGCTCAACCAATTCGAAACCGGAGACAATTCAAAAGCATTTGTAAACAGGCAGCGACAACTTCAGAAGACGCAGCAAAAGCAAAAGAGATAAGAATTCTTACGCTACCATTGTCATATTGTGTTTTGCCTTGTGCTCAAATTAGATCATCGATTACTACTTTCAGTTTTGTTATATCAGATATACACAAAGTACTGCCCTATGGACATTCCTACTTGCGAAACTGCTTGGAGAACGGATACTGGAAACTGTATTACACAAACTGTGGGTGGTTTACCCACTGAACTCCTGTCTATGCCTGGCCAAATCAAGATCGAAACCAACGGCTCAACCCTAGTTGAAGGTTCCAAAGAGGAGGACAACCATACAAAGCAAGAACCAGTGGAGAATTCACAGGAAGATAAACAATTACAGAAGTATACCGACTCAGCACTAGTCCAGTCGCATGTCACTTTGACCATCAGCCCAACGCCAATTGCGTCCACCATACAAATTACAGCTAATTTCCCGTCTAATAGTGGACAAACCCTAACTCAGCCTCAAGATGCTCACTCAAGTACTTCTCAGGGGCACTTATCTGCTCCAAGCTCCACAAAAGGCTCAGCTGATGATGTTGAATCTTCACCTCGTGGTCCAAGAAGTTCTCAAAGCTTTGATCATGGAAAGCAGACAGCTCCCTCAATAACGGCATCGAGTCATAATGGACATCCTCCTCATCCGCCGCGTAGAAGCGGTAGCTCCACGAGTCACACGTTCTTATACCGTTGGTTTCATCCTGGTGAACATCATGAAACTGGTTCAGTTGTGGATAGCACCGCTGATAATTCGAGGGAAGGAAGTATTAGTTCTTCAGAGTCTGTTAGTGGAGGTTCTAAGAAAAATACATTGGTTTACAGGCTTCTGCACCCTAATGAACATCAACACCACCACCATCATAATTCACAGCAAGCGCAATCTAATGCTTCAGGAGCCTCTTCGAGACCTCTTTCAGCTGAGCATGGAACTAACAGCCGCACACTTAACCATGTCAACCATGAACATACAGAAGATGAAGATGTTAACTGCATTGTTCCCCAACCTCCGAAACCAACCGATTCCCCTCAAACACATAGAAAGTACGCACTTCTCCAGAAATTGTTTCACCACGTGGAACATGCTTCAGGGGAGTCTGGATCGCCTTCAAGTACAAGCGGTTTTGGATCTTCTTTTCATTTAACTATCAGGAAACACAAGAAACAAAGCAGCTCTATTACGAACGGTCTGAATATGCAAGGTTCAAATGAACATAGTGATACTGAAGTCAGTTCTCATGGTTCCAATGATAATCTTCCTCATGTGCAAGAAAAGAAAGAATCGCATCTAGCGACGATACAATCAGGTTCTTCTGACGCCAGCCCCGTAACAGCAGGAGGCGATAGTAAACCAGATAGCAGCCCTGCAGATAAAAAGTCCAAGAGACACGGCGGTTCTAGTGCTGGCTCGAGGGATGAAACTGGAAGTTTGAGAAGGTTTTATGTTTTCAAGAATCTATTAGCTACTCAGAAAGGAAGACCATCTGTCAGCTCAGCAGTTAGCGGGGACGCCAGTCATCAGTCAGTCAGTCCACAGCTCAGCAGTAATAGTATTACGGAAAAGTATGGACAGGCAGAAAAGATTATTGGAAAAGGAGCTGGGGGAACGGTGAGGTTGTTTCACAAACTTGGATTTGCGGGACCTCATGACAAATTATATGCTGTGAAAGAGTTCAGAAAGAGGCGCAAGAATGAGACGGAGAAGGATTATATCAAAAAGTTGACGAGTGAATTTTGTATCAGTTCCAACTTACACCACACGAATATTGTCGAGACCATTGATTTGGTTCAAGATGAGAATCATCGTTGGTGTGAAATAATGGAATACGTAATACTTTATTATTTCTCATTACTAACTTTTTAAAGTGTGCTGGAGGAGATTTATATGAAATTCTTAGGCACGGAAAGATGACCATGCTGGAAATCAATTGCTGTTTCAAACAGTTGATTGCAGGCGTTGCATACTTGCACTCTATGGGAGTTGCACACCGGGACTTGAAACCAGAGAATCTTTTAATTGACTCTAGTGGTCATTTGAAGATTACTGATTTCGGTGTCTCTGATGTGTTCAGAACATGTTGGGAGAAAGAACCACATAAATCGAAAGGTTTATGTGGTTCTGAACCTTACATAGCTCCAGAAGAGTTTTCTGGTGAACCTTACGACGCAAGAAGTGTAGATATTTGGTCCTGTGGCATTATTTATTATGCTATGCTATTTCACGGTGTTCCTTGGAGATGTGCTACGAACAAGGACCAGAATTACTCATATTATCTCGAGCACAGGTCTCATTTTGAGCCATTTTTAAGATTGCCTCCACAACTAGCTCACCTACTACAAAAAATTCTAGATCCTAGTCCAGCTACACGGATAGCGATCGATGAAATGCAAGAAGATCCGCATTTTTCATCTATAGAAGTTTGTGAGCTTGGAATGGATGCCAGTGGAAGGCAGCACCATCATTTTCTCAATCCAGAGTTGGAGTTGGAATTACAAAGCAATCACAGTGGAAGAAGTAGCAGACCTTCATCCGGCTCAGATCATATTCCGAATGGTATTCAGCCCTTGACTGAGTCTCCTCAAAAGCATTGATTTTCAAGTTATGCAATAAATCCATAAACAAAATCTTATAAGTGTTGATTAGTGTCTCATTTATTCAAATTAGTTTTTTCCAGTTGAACCAAATCCACCAGCACCACGATCAGTTGCATCCAAATCTTCGACCTCCTGAACTTCAGGTGTCATAATTTTCTCCAAAACCAACTGAGCAATTCTGTCACCCTTTTGAACTTTGTAGTCGGTTTGAGAGAAATTAAATAATACAACACCAACAGGACCGCGATAATCTTCGTCAATGACACCAGCACCGACATCCAAGAAATGTTTCACAGCCAAACCAGAGCGTGGAGCTACTCTTCCGTAAGTACCTTCAGGAACAGCGATGCTAATGTCAGTTGGAACAATAGCCTTGCCTTGAGCAGGAATGATCATTTCTTTTGCACTATTGTGTGTTAGAAGGGCAACATAGTGAAATACCTAAATAGATCATAGCCTGCAGCTTTAGATGAACCACGCTTAGGCAGTTGTGCATCTTCGGAAAGACGCTTGACCTTCAGAGGAGGCATTTCGGTTGTAAGCGAAGGCATTGCGACCTTCTTTGCTGGTGAAGCAACAGCCTCAGCTGGAACCTCGCGCTTTAGTGTGTCAGCGTTAGTCATTGCAGATATAAAGAATTGCTTAAGTGGTTTCCTGAAAACAGGATTTGTGAGCGCTGTTGTTGTTTTAGGCTGAAATCGCATCATCCTTCCCGATCTGTTATGGTGTTGATTGTATGCTCAGTTCTGAGAAAAATAAATCAACTTTATTAAGGAGACTTTGTGTCTGCATTGTTCATATCTGGAGCTGGCGTTTGAAGCGCTGCTGGTGATGGTGTAGTGTTGTAAGACAGTGGCGGAGGTGTTACTTGGACAATATTAGTGGGCACATAAAGATTGTAAGAGGTATTCATGTTTGATGCGTGCATCTGAAGAGATTTTGAATGGTTTTGGACTTCTTTCGATGAAGCAGCCAAAGGATTCTTCATAAATCTGTTCTGACAAGCGGTACTTCGATGTCTTGATAGTGCATCTAATCTAGAAAACGTCTTTTGGCATTTATCGCAAGTATACGGTTTCAATCCACTAAAAAGTTAACGAAGCTACAATGTTAAACCTTACGTGTGAATTCTTTGGTGCCGTTTCAAATCATGCGACCGACTAAATGCTCCATCACACATATTGCACTTGTAAGCTTTCTCGCCACTATGGGTCTTTTCATGTGATTTTAAGTTATAGAATCTAGCAAAAGTCTTTCCACAGCCTGGTTCAGTACACGGGTAGACTTCACATGGCTCGGATTCCGGCCGTTTGTTTGCTCTTTTCGACGCTGAACCGCGGCCTGGACTTTGATGTCTGATATCTTGTTGATTAGCTGTCAAATAAGCAGCGTGCATATTCCCATTAACATTTCCGTGAAATACTTGTGTGTGATAGCCCTCGGCAGAACTATGCGGAGTATTCGATATTGCCTGAATGTTGGGTATATGCATGAATACTGATGGATCATGTTGACGATTTTCATTCTGTCCAGCTTCCTTAGATTGCATTATATAATTCTGGTAACGCTGTGCTTCTTCTGCATTGTTGTTTTCAGTAATATTTGGAACATAAAGTTGCAAATCAATCCTGTTTGTCTGATTATGAGGTCCAGCATGATTTAGAGTATTAGGTTGAGCATACGAACTAGACGCATTGCCACCAGAAAACCCATCGGAAACCCCTCGTGACTGTTCACTGTGGTAAACCAACATGGACATATTTGAAAGATCATTCTTTGCACCGGGAGAACTTTCAGCATTGTTGAAATAGTTACCAGGAGCATTCTATCGAGATAAGAGCAACAACTACAACAGATCATTTACCTCTTGATCAAATGGCTTCTGATAATTCCCTAGTAAATGCTCAGAGTACTGAAAATGCCTTGTGGTCTTGAGTGGTTTCTTTGTACTGCTCTGTTGGCTCAATTCCGTTAATGCACTCACTAAAAGTGGTGTTCCTGTCAAAGGCAAATCTTCTGCTGCTTGTGCATTTGAAGTATCTTTACTTGAAAGATCGCGGCTGTTGCTACCATTAGAACTAGCAGCAGCAGCAGCAGCAGAAGCCAAAACAGGGCCACAATTAGAATTATCCATAGTAGAAACTGAAATCGCTGCTTCTGCCAAACTATGCATAATAATGGCCAAATTCAGTAAAAAGAAATTTCTGTTGTAACGCCCTCCAAAAATTTAAGCGTGGCTTTTCTCTTTTGTGGCGCCTTCCTTATGTGGGTCGAACTTGAAAAAATCGGTGGCGCAGCGTTTTACAAGGATCCCGAAAAATGCCACTATTGGAACGAGATTACACCATCAACTAAAAGCATCTACAATTTATTTATACGTGTTCGGCTTCCATTTCCATGTGTCGGGGGCGATAAAGATTTTTTAGTAGAGCTTGATGTTTCAGGTGCTTGCGACCGTGACTCTGATTTCATAGACATGACTTCGATCTTTAGACTTAATAATTCCTTGACCCAATGTTGGATATGATTCTCAGACTCAGAGCGTAACTTTAAAGAACTCAAAATAGAAAAGAGTAGATTTAAATCGTTTCTTGTTTGACCTTGCTCGGTTAGAAGAACTTGAACATCATGCGACAATCTTTCCACAACTGTTTCTTGTTCTCTTGACTGTAAACTATTATTAACACAAAACGTTAGCGAGCTCAAGCGTTCTTCTAAAGATGCAATACAACTCTTTGCGTCACGTAATTCATTCTGAAGGTTCTGCACCTGTTTTTGAAGCTTTGTAGTCTCATTTTCTTCTGCACATCTGCCTTGAATATTGTCTGTGGAATGTTTTATATCACATTCATCTTTAAAATGATGTTCTAATTGAGATCGTTTCACTGTAGCAGAGCAGCCATCAGATTTCCTCGGGCAATAAACTATCAGCTCATCCAGCATTGTCTGCACCACTCGTGGAACACTTTTAAGTTCGTTCGTTTTAAATTGCTGTCTGTCTAATGGACACTTACAATCCTCTGGGCAAAATTCTTCAGCTGTGCGTCCAACAGAAGCTAAAATGCATTTGCGACAGAACGTGTGACCACAGGCTTCGATGTAAAGAGGTTCTACGAGTGGGCATTTGCAAATGGGACATATCAAATTGTCATTTACTTCCTCAGCGTATTCCAAATTGTCGTAATTGATTTTCGACATTCTTTGGAAGAAAGACAGACAAAATGGTTCTACACGATTTGGGTCGTAAAATTAATGAAGCTTTGAGTCATTTAACGAGGGAGCCGATTATTGATGAGAAAGTCTTTGAGTCGATTCTAAAGGAAATATGTGCTGCGTTACTTCAAGCGGATGTGAATGTTAAGTCGGTGCAGAAGTTACGAACGAACATTCGGTCAGCTGTTAATTTAGAGACCAAGACTACTGCAGCTAATATCAAGAGGTTAATTCAGAAGGCAGTTTATGAGGAGCTATGTCGCTTGGTTGATCCTGG
Source organism: Amoeboaphelidium occidentale (assembly GCA_023515795.1). Classification (NCBI taxonomy): domain Eukaryota; kingdom Fungi; phylum Aphelidiomycota; class Aphelidea; genus Amoeboaphelidium; species Amoeboaphelidium occidentale. Next base: position 57,339 of record JALGPX010000038.1, on the reverse strand, counting down.
AGCTGAGCCATTTAAACCTCGTAAAGGCGTCGTAAATGTGATTATGTTTGTTGGTTTGCAGGGCGCTGGTAAAACTACGTCTTGTTCTAAGTTAGCGTATTACTATCAACGGAAAGGCTGGAAGGTTGGTTTAGTTTGCGCAGATACGTTTCGTGCTGGTGCATTTGATCAGTTGAAGCAGAATGCTGCGAAAGCAAAGATACCGTTTTATGGAAGCTACACAGAAGCAGATCCTGTTCAAATTGCTTTGGAAGGTGTGCAAAAGTTTAAAAAGGAGAAGTTTGATATAATTATCGTTGATACTTCTGGAAGGCACAAACAAGAGACAGAATTGTTCACAGAGATGAAACAAATTGAGACTGCTGTTCAGCCTAACCTCTCGGTTTTTGTGCTTGATGGAACTATTGGTCAAGCAGCTGAAGCTCAGGCTACTGCTTTTCAGTCTACTGTCAATGTTGGTGCAATTATCATAACAAAGATGGATGGTCACGCTAAAGGTGGTGGTGCAATATCAGCGTACGTTTCCGTTCGGTTATGACTTCTAACTTTTTCATAGTGTTGCTGCTACAAAATCTCCAATTGTATTTATCGGTACAGGAGAACATTTGGATGATTTAGAGCCTTTCGTAGCTCAGCGTTTTGTTGGAAAAATGTTGGGACTTGGTGATTTAGCTGGTTTGATGGAAAGAGCACAGGATCTGAATCTTGAAGATAATGAAGAAATGATGAAACGAATGGCAAAAGGTTTTTTGATTTCCTTTGAAGGTCTAAATGTCTAGGTCAATTCTCTCTGAGGGACATGTTTGAACAAATACAGAACATCATGAAATTGGGACCAATTACTAAGCTGATGGGAATGATTCCTGGTATGTCTTCTGACATGCTGCCTCAAGGAAGTGAAGACGATATTCAAAAAAGATTTAGAAAGATGTTGTGTGTTATGGACAGTATGACCAATGAAGAATTAAACAGCGATGGCAAAATCTTTGTTAATCAGCCAACAAGAGTTTTGAGAGTTTCAAGAGGAGCTGGAGTGTTGCCAGAAGAATTTGAAATGATTTTCAAATGGCACAAGTTCTTGTCTCAAACATTAAAATCACTCGGAGGTAACAAGGAGATGATGAACATGCTCGGTGGAGGTGGCGGTGCCGCAGGAGCTTTAGGTGGTGCTGGACGTGGATTAAATCCAGGGCGTATGAATCCTGCACAGATGGCAAGAATGCAGCAACAAATGCGAAGCAACCCTCAAATACAACAAATGGCTCAGAGAATGGGTCTAGGAGGGATGGACATAAATCAAATGATGCAACAGCTACAAGGAGGAGGAATGCCTGATTTATCCATGTTGGGAAATCTGATGGGCGGAATGGGTCGAGGTCGAGGAAGACGTAAATAAATCATCATATGAATACATAAAACAGGTACGAAAGAATTCTTTTACCAGCCACAATCGAATTTGGGAGGCTGAGGTTTCTCCCACGTGTCGCTTCTAGTTTCAACTTCAACTGTGGGCCGAGACCATTCACAAACAGGAGCATAATCACTTTCAGAACTTTCGTCTTCATCCGGCTCCTCGATGGATTCTTCATCTTCTCTATCTTCTGTATTTTCAGATGGAGCTCTTGCTCGTTTTAACAATTCTGAATCAGAAGTTATTACTACATGATTTTCCTTCCAACAATCTCCATCTTTATGTTCTCTTATGGCCTGCAACAATATTTGGAAGTCTCCTTTGCAAATCTGTCGAATTCTATGCGCCTTCCAAACATACTCGTACTTGAATTCAATATCTTTACTATTCTCAAAACAATAACCCCAATTCATCACTATCGGAATCCATTGCTTGACCTCTTCAAAAATCTGTTGAGAAGTCACTTCTTCATCAAAGAATGGATAACTGATCGTAGTCACATGTTCATACGGCATGGCATCACCTTCTTGAGCCAGCTCTAACTCCTTCTCGTTTGCTATGATCTGATGCCGTTCCTTGCGTTTGAAAATAGCTGCCTGTGTGCAATAACCATATTTCTCATCATATCTGCTTTTCTTTCCAGTAAATACTCCAACGCCAGTAAATGCCACGTCGTACTCTACATTCTTGCAGTGTTCTAAAGCATTCATACACCACAACTCAAACTCTTTCCTCGTCCATTCAAACTTATGATCTTCATCTCTAAACTTCCTGCGCTGCGTGCCATCAGTTGGATCAGGAAATAGACAATTGAAATCAGCATTTGGCGTTGTTAATATGAGAATTTTCGGCCGTATACACCCAAACAAATTTCTAGCAAATCGATCCAGCTGATCCGGAAACAAATGCTCGATAACTTCAGTACAAACATATCCATCATAGTCCTTTGATATAACACGATAATCTGATTGCAGAACAGAGCCACAATATAAATCTATAGACAATGGAGACTCTCGTAACATGGTCAAATCAGAATGTGTAGGTTTTAAGCGATCAGCAGCAAGAGCTAAAGCATTTCGATTGATATCAATTCCAACAAGTTCATTTATAAGAGGATCGCCACAGAAATATCCCAAAACGTTTCCTTCTCCGCAGCCAAGTTCTACAATCTGAACATAAGCACGATATCATTGCTGAGGGGAAACAAATTACAGACTGGACACGATACGGCAGCTGCTTCAGAATATCACCAATTAACATTCGCCTTCCAATTAAAAACTTGATAAATCATCATCGCTAAGTACCGTTGAATCCATAAAGGCGGCTCGAATAATCGCTGCTCTTGCTCCGTTTCCATTTCCTGAAGCTTTTCGATTGTTCTGCGCCAAAATTTTTTCCAACTGTTTCAACTTTACTCTTGAAAACTTTTACCACAAAAGAATGAGGCCCTCACTGAAATCCTTTGACGGTACCCCTGATAAGCGAAAGCGAATTGGCCTGAAGAACCCAAAACTCTTAAAAGCCCAGAAGGCTCCGGCTATTTTAGCCCGAAGAGCAGACCCAGGTAGCGGTAATTCAGATTCGCTATGCCTGAGTTACTCATCTAATAGAAAACACACCTAAAAAGAAGACAAGATACCGTCCAGGAACAGTCGCCTTGAGAGAAATCAGGAAATACCAAAAGAGCACAGACCTGCTTTTGAAGAAACTTCCATTTGCAAGACTGGTAAAGGAAGTAGCTCAGGATTATGTTACAGGAGAATACAACCTTGGCCCAGATATCAGACATGTTGGACTGAGATGGCAGAGTCATGCTTTAGCTGCGTTACAGGAGGCTGCTGAAGCATATCTTGTTCATTTATTTGAAGATGCAAATCTGTGTGCTTTGCGTAAGTTTCAGTTTTACTTTTTCGGCAATTAATGTCTTGTGTAGATGCAAAGCGAGTTACTATTATGCAGAAGGATATACAACTGACCAGGAGGATTAGAGGACAATGGGGAGGATTAGCTTGAGCTCTGAGATTTTAAAGTTAGACAAGTTTCAATAAATTAGTTCCGTAGCTCTGGCCAGTCAGGCAGATATTCTTCATGGCATTTAACATGTCGTATATCAAACAGTTCGATGAATTGTTGGTCCATCTGTCGAGACTTTGGATGTGAGAAACATCTACGACAATTAAACCCGCGATTACTACTCAAAGCAGTTTACCTGTATTCATCAAAGATCGAAGTGTAAGTCCAATGCTGGAACTTCCGCAAACATCCCACAAGACAACCTGTTCTGTGTTTCCCCTACAAAACAATTAAGATCAGATCTCAATAAGAATAACCTTGTTGCAGTGTATCAGAATAGGATGGTTTCGCTTATCAAGAAGCACAGCCAACGCTTGAGCAATCTTATCTTCAGGAATATCTACAAATGGTTCTTTGTTTCCGGGAACGCCAAATTGGAACAGCTTGATGCCTTGCTCATCCAGAAACTTCTTGTTCAAGTCTGGGTAATCTTCCAGTACAAGGGTCAGCACTGACTTTAAACCCAAACGCTTTAAAAATACAAAATTCTTCTTCTTTGGGAAAGCAGATCGGAATACTCCTTTAGAGACCAAAGTGAAATTCTCTGGTGGGACAAGTTCTTCCTCATATTCGTCGATTAATGTAGAATTCATTTGATCATCCATTAAAGTTGGACCGTAGACGCCCATGCTACTCGAATATCTGTGCATCAGTACTGGGGAAGTCTGAAGTCGATGCGGTGGAGGGCTTTTAAGGTGAAGCGATGATGTGCTTTGCATTCTTTGATTTTTTCAGTGATTGAATGCAGATAGAGGAAAACAAGGAAGAAGAGAATACCGTGCTGGTGCCGTCAGTCCCGCGTGTCATGGGGCCGCCTGATAAATTAAAAGGATATGATTTCTATAAGAAAGTTCTGGGATCGTCGAAATATGTTGTTGCTCCGATGGTTGATATGTCTGAGTTGCCGTGGCGAATGCTTTGCAGAGGATATGGAGCTGATTTGTGTTATACTCCAATGATACATAGTAAAGTTTTTATGGAAATTGTTGCTAGCAATCGATCTAATTTATACATGGAGGAATTCATGGCAAATTGTCCTCAAGATCGTCCTTTGATCGCGCAATTCTGTGGTAATGATCCTCAAACTGTTCTCAGTGCTGCAATGTTTATGGTACAAAAGGGCTTTGTCGATGCTGTAGATTTGAACCTTGGTTGTCCGCAACAGATCGCCAAGAGAGGGCATTATGGTGCATTTCTAATGGATGAATGGGAAGTTATTGAGAAAATCATTCGAACGCTTGATGAGAACGTCCCTGTGCCAGTTACTGCTAAAATCAGAGTGTTTGATGATTTAGAAAAGACTATTCAGTACGCCAAAATGGTTCAGAATGCTGGTGCACAGTTGGTAACAGTTCATGGCAGAACTCGCGAACAAAGAGGTTCTGTTTCTGGTTTAGCAAATTGGGATTACATTAAAGCCGTAAAAGAGGCTCTTGATGTGCCAGTGTTTAGTAATGGCAATATTCTGTATTTTGAAGATGTCGAGAAATGTTTAGAATACACAAAATGTGATGGAGTTATGAGCGCTGAGACAAACTTGTACAATCCGTGTTTATTCGCTCCAGCTCTTGGTAGCTACAAGAATGGTATAACATTGAAGCCCAGCTCCGATAGTCAAACTTCTCAAGAGTTTTTTAAATTGATCACGGATGATCATCGATATCCACTACTTCGAGAACATCCTCCTTGCCATCTTATCGCTTTGGAGTACTTGGATCATTGTTTAACACTTCTCCCAACAGTGAATGAAAAATGTAGAAGGAACATCTGGTCTAGTTGCATCAAGAGCCATGTGTTCAAAATACTTCGACCTGTTTTGAATGTTTATCCTGAAATGGCCCCAATTCTCGGAAAATGTAAAGGACCAGAAAAATTCAAGGAAGCGATCTTAGAATTAAGTGAACAATTGGAGACTGATATCCTGAATCCTCCAGAGAAGTTGAAGACTTGGTCTTGGGACTGGTTAACAACGGAAGGAATTGTTTTGAAAGACACAACAGAGAGTGGCACCGAAGTTCACGGTGGAAGATACAGAATGCTTCCATACTGGGTTTGCCAGCCTTTCATTAGAGGTCCTCAGAAAGAAGAAGATTTAACTTCATCCATAACAAACGAAAAGGATGATAGTAAAGAAAACATTAAAGCAGAAGAAGAGAGCAAAGTTTTGGATTCAGAAGCAAAGAGGAAAGAGGTTGAGCGTCTTCGTGAAAAGAGGAAACAAGCTAGAGCAGAGCAGAAATCTAGTTTGGCAGAGAAGAAGCGAAAAACAAAATT
>JALGPX010000038.1:21586-51561 GCA_023515795.1 Amoeboaphelidium occidentale | reverse complement strand
GAGAGCAAAGTTTTGGATTCAGAAGCAAAGAGGAAAGAGGTTGAGCGTCTTCGTGAAAAGAGGAAACAAGCTAGAGCTGAGCAGAAATCTAGTTTGGCAGAGAAGAAGCGAAAAACAAAATTTGGTTTGGTATGCACAAACTGTAACACTGAAGCTTCAAAGTCATGCAAGTTTGTTCTTTGTAAACGCTGCTGCAGAGAAAGATGTTCAAGGACCATTTTTGATTATTTGGAAAAGCAAGGTCTTGCTCCTCAAAGTGCGTCTTTTTATCCTGATGGCTCAAACGGTGATAGTGTCGTGACATCAGCTCACATTACTTCATGCTCAAAAGAGATACTCGATGAATGCAATTGTCCTCCTCATGCCCTAAAACCAGTCTCTGCGCATTTCTACAGACTTTCACATCAAACAGCAACGGAAAAAGGTTTATGATAAAGGTATTCAATAGAATCTATTGGAACATGCGGCACTTTAAATTAAATTCTCTCATGGTTCTCTCTTTTACAATGCCTTCCACGACTTCTTCATTTCTAATTAGTCTGCGCTTTCGATACTCTAAATCCAGCTCTTCGGCTAAATCATCGTTACTCTCCACCTTCCTCTCAAGATCTCGTATTCTATCGTTCGTAAACGCTGAGCATTTTTCTATCAATTCTTGTCTTTCTGTGTATGCCTGTGTTAAGTCTTGGATGAACTTTGCACACGTAGCTTTTGATGGTTCAATCTTGTTTAGCATTGGCTTGATATTATCATCGATACGCCTCAAAGCCTTAAGCTTTTCTATTCAATAAGCTGTACTTAATGATAGAAACGCGAATAATACCTTTGAAGAATGAGAAATCTTCGCAGGGAGTCGTCATTTCTCTTTGTTATCGCGCTAGACGTCAGAAGGTGCTAGAAAAAGATCTTTCAAGAGAAGCAAAAGTGATATTCGGGGTTTCTTAGTTAACTTTGGCTAGAGGGAATCCTTTAATACGGAATCATTCTTAGCAGAGGGGGCGTCTTTCAATAAGGGAATCCATTCTTTGAGGTTACACACGCCAATAGCACTGAGACCATCAGAGCACTACCAGCGAAAACCATCCCTTTGTAATTTTCATCTTATACTACGTAAAATGATGCCTGTTTCTGGTCGATTTTAGTTTATCCCTGACAATGTACTCGCTAATTGAGTTGAAACGGACGCCACGCTTTTAGGATTGAATTTTCAGAAATGATATCATTCAGACTCAAAGAGAAATTATCGACGGAAGATTTGGAGAAGCTTCGAATTGTCGCATCGCTCGTGTGGGTAGATTATGACTTGGGTAATGAGGAACTGAGCCACTTGACGAAGGCGTTCCTTGGCCGTTTACTTGTAACTTATAAATCTGATGATGTCGCTTCAGGAATAGCCTTGCTGGATTCCGGAATTTACGGTCTAGTGTTGCACGATAAGGCCTCACTTAAAATCGTGGTGGATGCAGGTGTACCTGAAGAAAGGCTGTTCACGGAGAATCAATTAAGTGAAGGAACGATTAAAGTTGGTAAACGAAACAGCAGAATTTACGACTTGCCCCTCACTAAAAGTGAAAGTATTGAAGATTTGTTCATTGGGTCAGTGAAGTTCACGAATGACCTCATTCCGACGTGTGTTGTTGATCACAATGGATTCTTATTAGGTCTTGCGTATTCGTCGAAGGAATCTTTAAAACAGGCTATTCAAGAAGCCAAAGGCGTATATTATTCGAGATCTCGCAATGAAATTTGGGTTAAAGGCCTCACAAGTGGAGATACTCAAGTTCTGACACGGATCGAGTTCGACTGTGACAGTGATACTTTGAAGTTCACAGTGAAACAATTGGGTTCCGGCTTTTGTCATTTCTCAACGCCATCTTGCTTTAATTCTGGAAAGTATCATGGTTTACTAGGGTTGGAGCAGACTTTGCAATCAAGATTAAAAAAACCCGTCGAAGGTTCTTACTCAAACAAGATACTTTCAAATGACGATCTATTGGAGAAGAAGATCATGGAAGAAGCCTCAGAACTTTGTGTTGCAAAAAGCAAAGAAGATATTATCAATGAAATGGCTGATGTATTGTACTTTACTATGGCGAAATTGGCCAAGAACAACATTGAATTGAGTGAAGTCGGCAAAGTACTAGATACGAGAGCGCTGAAAGTCACTAGAAGGCCTGGCTTAGCTAAAGAAGTCTTTCATTCTAGAAAAGCCGAAAAAACAATTCAAGCTCATTCAAATGATAATTATGAAGTCCAGACGTTTACGTGGAATGAACTTACAGAGAATAAGAAGAAACAGTTGCTCCAACGGCCTATAATGGATGTATCGTCTGCAACTGATAAAGTCCTTCCGATAATCTCGGATGTGAAATCTAGAGGAGATGATGCTTTGAGAGAGCTGGCAAAAAAATTCGATGGAGTGGATTTAGATTCTGTTTACTTGCAACCACCGTATCCTAAGGAAATATTGGACAAAGTTAAGCCAGAAGTCAGGAAAGCCATTGATACCGCATTTGAAAACATCAAAAAATTTCACGAGGCTCAATTAGATAAAACAACTCTTGAAATTGAAACAATGCCCGGAGTCAAATGTTCTCGATTTTCAAGGCCAATTGAAAGCGTTGGATTATATGTCCCAGGAGGCAGTGCTGTCCTTCCATCGACTGCACTAATGCTTGGTATTCCAGCTATGGTTGCCGGATGTTCAGATATTATTTTTGCTACTCCACCACAGAAAGAAAACTCGCTTTGTCCTGAGGTTTTGTATGTTGCTCAAAAAGTTAATGCTTCTGGAGTGCTTTTAGCTGGAGGAGCACAGGCAGTTGCGGCTCTCAGCTATGGCACAAAATCTGTAAAAAAGGTTGATAAGATCTGTGGTCCTGGAAATCAATTTGTTACTACTGCTAAAATGATTGTGCAGAACGATCCTAACGCTCTCGTGTCTATTGATATGCCTGCTGGCCCGTCAGAAGTTTTGGTGATAGCAGATGGCACAAGCACTCCTGCTTTTGTGGCAATTGATTTATTAAGTCAGGCTGAGCATGGACCTGATAGCCAAGTCGTCCTGTTAACTGCAAATTTAAATGCAGAACAACTGAAGGATATTCAGGAGGAAATCAAAAAACAGGCAGAGTTACTTCCAAGAAAAGAAATAGTTAAGAAATCATTGGCTCACTCGTACATCATTAACTTTACTTGTATTGACGATGCGTTTGACTTTTCTAATTTGTATGCTCCTGAACATTTAATTTTGCATCTAGAAAATGCCGCCTCTTATGTATCGAAGGTCAAGAATGCTGGTTCGATTTTTGTCGGCTATTACACACCAGAAAGGTTAGTTTTTTTCAAGAAAAAAATAACATTCTAGTTGCGGCGATTATGCGTCTGGAACAAATCATACTCTGCCAACATATGGTTACGCAAAGATGTACAGTGGTGTAAACACAGCAACGTTTTTAAAGCACATAACATCTCAAGAGATTACCAAAGAAGGTTTAAAGAATGTAGGACCTGTAACAGAAATACTGGCCGGAGTTGAAGGTTTAGAAGCACACAAGCGAGCAGTAACACTACGTCTAGAATCCATAGCTTCACAGCTCTAAATAAATCCAAAAAGTCCTAGACTGGATACTATTCCATCAGGCTTTAACTATTAACTTTGGAATACAGTATCATAATCCCTTTTTGTGATGTTCATGGTAGCTTGCTTCAAGGTGATTCGTTGTGGGGCAAAATCTATTAATATCCACAAAACCTGCGACTCAGAGATCCGCTGGCTTTTGTATAACATGCAGTACGATAGCGGTTTAGTTGCAGTTTTCTGGTCTGTGTACAGTGTGTTCTTAGCAGTTGATGTCGCTTTCTTGGGCTATATCCTTTACCGTTACAGGTTGGTCAGATCTTGGTTCAATCTCGCTCTATTCGTTGGACCGTTCTGCGCTGCTTGCGACAAGATTATGCGTATGATCTACGTTGCTTTGAGTCATGATTCCTTTGAATGTGATACGAAATTGAATATTTGCACCCACGACGTGAGATACTGGTTGTTCCTGGCTGTTACATGTAAGTTCTGAAACGGTTCCGCGATTGATTAACGATATAGTCCAGCTATTACTGACAATTTGGAAGGCTTACATACTGAAGCCCATTATGATTAAATGGAACGATACTGCAGCATTTTCTATTGCTGGTATTGCGGTTCTCGTCTTGCTGGGAGTCAGTGGATACACTTCTTATGCGCGTATCAAAGGCTTCGAACCAGGCTCTATAACAATCCTGATCTTTGCTTACTCAATGATTTTTGATATAATCTTTATTTTACTGATTATCTTTAGCTTGAGAAAGTAAGACATTCACGAGATCATTAACATTTTAGATATCAGCAAGGTTGGAAGCAATTTAATCAAGAAAGAGCCTCCTTAAACCTTCGTTGTCAATTGCTGTTGGGGGCTTCTTTATTTTTTATCACATTCTTTGGGTCCATTAATTCCGTGTTCGATAACAAGATGATCTCAAGCATATTGTTGGAGAACGGTTTGACGGTTCAATTCCTCACCTCATATTACTTTTTCTACAATGTCACGAGAATCCTCGTTCACAGCGCACAACCTACTTCAAACAAGAAGGATGCCAGCGAGAAATCATCAAGTATGCCCTCCACCAAGAAAGCTGCTCAATTCTACTCCGGAACTGGATCACACCCAACTGATCTTGAGAGCAATATCAAGGACTCAAGAGTTATCGAACCTGGAAGTGAATAGATAATGTGATTTTATTGTGTCTTTCTGCTGGAACCGTCGTGTAACTTATTGGTCACATTTAGGGTTTTCTAACCATCGTTCCCTGATGCGAGAACAGTCAAACAGAGGTTTTCCTAAACGTTCATTAACTTCATTATGTAAATCACATAAATATTTCTCCAGATTAGATCGAGATTCCACCAGAGGCGGGTTATGCTCCAGTTCCTTTTTGAGATGTTTAGCGCAGTAAGAACAAGGGTAAAGAACAGAAAGAGAATTGATCAATTGAGAGGCAGCCTCTTTGGCGGTGATATCAGGTTTATCAGGATAATAAGAAGCCATTGTATGTAAAAATGTCCACGTGCTTCGACCAAGCTCAAGCGAATCTGGAGGGCATTCGATTTCAGGGCCTTTTGTGATGATATTTTCTGGTTCTTTAGGAGTTGCTGTAGCACTAGGCGTCGGAGGAGTATCCTTTTCCTTCTCTGACTTTGTCCACTGCTTAAAATCTGAACATACGCGACAAGGTTTCTTTTCCGTCATTGATCACGCCTTTGTTTGTCAAAATCGAAACAACAAGATGGGTGTCTGCTTGGCTTGTATAGCAGCTGAGACGATGTGCTGCGTGTGCGGTGAGGCAATCGTAAGCGATCGATATGATGTGGATGTTTACTTAGTTATCTGTTCCATGTAGAAATGTTGCTGTTGCGTAATACCCTGTAAAACTTCAGTCTCTAGCAGATCTTTCTACGGAATTGGTTTCATATTCTCAACTGTTCTGGCTTGGACTTTGAGGTAAACATGATATTTTCAATATCTTCTGAACCTTCAGCCGTTGGGGCAGCGACATCCCGTTAGTTGCGAGAACATTGACAGATTCATGTGGCGAAAGTTGTTGGAACTATTTTGCCGTCGATAGAGTTAGCTTAGCTTTTGTGATGTATCATGGCATATTGCTTTTTCTTACACTTGGCATTAAGAACTCCAGGGATCCTAGAGCTCCCTTACAAAACGGATTTTGGCCGATCAAGTTTGTGTTATGGGCTAGTTTGATCGTTGCAACCTTCTTCATGCCAATTTCAGCATTCAGCAATTATTGGATAGCGTCGTTCTTATTCTCTGCATTCTTCATTATACTTCAAGCGATGTTGCTGGTGGATTTTGCGTTAGTTTCTTCTTTAAGGCGTATCGTTAAATCTTTAGGTGGGCATGGGCAAGCGGTTGGGTAAATAATATGGAAACCGAAGAGAACGGAGTTATTTATCAAGTGCTGTTGCTTGGATTTACATTTCTGTTTTATGCTAGCGTGATTGCTATATCAGTGTTGCTTTACATGTATTTTGCAAGCAAGCCAGGCTGTGGTTTGAATACGTTTTTCATTACTTTTAACCTGATATTTGTTGTTGCTATGAGCATTGTGTCTATTTTACCGAAAGTACAAGAGATCAATCCACGATCAGGAATATTTCAAGCTGCGATCATTTCGATATATTCCACTTATCTTATTGGCAGTGCTATAGGAGCTCAACCAAACACTGATAGCTTATCATGCAGCGTCTTTCCTCCGGGAACCTACGATGATCCATGGTCGCGATTTATTACAATTACTGGTATTGCCTTCACTTTCATCGCTCTTGGTTATTCTGCTGTAAACTTGGGTTCGTCAGATCAGTTCATCAGTGTCGATGGAAACAAAGAAGATGAGACTGAAAGCACTGTGTACAACTACTCTTGGTTTCATTTTGTTTTGATATGCGCAATGATGTATGTCACTGCTGTTCTTACTCAATGGACGACAGTCTCTACTTTAGATTCTTCCTCGTATACGTTTGATAACGGATTAACAGCAATGTGGATCAAAGTTGTCACAAGTTGGATCTCTAACATATTGTTTATTTGGACTCTGATAGCCCCAATTATATTTCCTGATCGAAATTTCGGATAAGAGCCTTTTTATTTCGAAGTAGACCATTTTTCAATTAATCTTACTGTGTCAGTTCCGCTAACTTCCTTGTTTGACTTCGGTTCACACAATAAACTATAGCTATACAATCTCTTCTCAGGTAGAGAGATAAGCTTCTTGCAGAAATCATAGTATTTCTGATTTTCTTCAATTTCGTACTGAATCTCTTGGAATTGACGAATTCTTGTAATGATTTCGAAGATGGTCCAATTCTTGGAAAAGTTGATCAAACCATTAGATAGAATCTTTGGATTTCCATCATTAGCAAAGGTCAAGTCTTTCAAATACAGTCCCAAAAATGGAACAAAAGACTGATTCTTGAATTTGTTCTCATGATCTCTGTAACTCTGATAGTTGAACTGAGGGTCCATGATTTTTTCCATTTCGTTCAATACTGTTTGCAACTTTGGATTTAGAGCCTCCCATGTCTTTTTCAATCTACGAACAGATGCGGAATTCAATCCGGAAACAAGCGCCATTACAGCATTGTAATTGTTTAATTCTTTCAATGCCTAAAGATCAGTTTCTATGAGATTATAGAAAAATACCTTTAAAAGTTTGATCATGTTTTCCAAAATGGTGACTCTTGCTTTAAGAATTGGGACAGTGCAAATTTCAGTAGCAACCCAGAAACTAATCAAGTTGAATCTACTAACCCATGTATCGATACTCGCAATACGGGCCTCTTTTGTCCAAATGTGTTCAGCAAAGTCAACAGCTTTGATTGCATTGAACAACTCGAAATCGATTTTGGTCATTTGCTCTGCCAAAACTTGCACATCAAGTGTGGCAAACTCAGCAACGCCAACATTGCTGATCAGTCCTTTAATGCTTTGCTCCTTTTCTGCGGCTCTTTGACGAATTTCGGCAAAACTCTTCTTCTGGGCTTCCATAGTATTTACAATTTGCGGAGCCATATGACTAGCTTTCTTTGTATTCTTTATGATTTCTATGAATTTTGTCAAAATAGACTGCAGGTTAGGATCCTTATCAAAATCATCCCATGACAAAGAAACCCACAAGGACACAAACGATGAAATTTGGAGTTTTCCAGCATCTCCAGTGTCATTTGCTGCGCACTCTTTGTATTTTTCAACAATCTTAATTAATAGCTCGTGAGGCTTCATGAAATGCCTGTATGTGATGAGAAAGCATTCAACTAACTTGGCATCTTGGAATGGTTCGTTCGTTAGGATTGTTTCAACCAACAACTCCATTTCGCAAGCAGAGATTTTTGGTGAACCATTTATGTTCTTCACAATCATCAACTCTTTACCATCTTTCGACAACGTAAGAGTGTCTTCGGCTGTCTTAGTGAATCCCTTTTCTTTGTGGGTTTCTAAGAATATGTCGAATTTTTTCTTGTTCATTGATAAACCTCTCTCCCTGAATTCTGGAATGGAATCTCTTGCCCCACGCTTAATGACAGGATCAGACTTGGGCCTGACCTCAGAAATGGAATTCCTTGATATGCTTGCGCCAGAGAAAGAGAACAATTTTGAAGATTTCTGCCAAGATAAAGTACCAAAGTGATTCTCAGAATCATTACTGATATCTGCTCTACTACCACCACCGGAAATATCCATTTCAGAAATGTTACGACTTCCAACGTCTTTCACGGTACCAAGATACTTGCTTCCTCTGAAAGTGAAGAATTTCGATGTTCTCGAGAAAGTTGCAGTTTCTACTGACTTTGACTTTCCATCTTCGGGATCTAGAAATTATTATAACTTTTCCTTGAAACTTACCAACTTGATAAACGCTGTACCTACTCACAGTAGATGCTGTAGATGGTGAGAAAAACAAAGCCTCAGGCTCCTATAATATTTAGATGAACTTCAAAAAAAACTCACCGCTCCACGCAAAGACGCATAACTGTTTCCAGGAGTTGGAGTAGTAGGTATTTTCGGGGTTGTAAGCTCAAGTAGGAACAAGCCATCGCTGACAAAATTAATTACAGGCTGTGACTTCAAAATAGCTGAGCTTTGGCTTACAGCAGCAAATAACTTCTTGCTTTGATCAAGAAGCGTGCTAATTTCGTTTCCTGTCGGTGTGTCTCCTGTAAACTCAACAACCGGTGAGATCGTGTTTGGAGAAATTATCATCAATTGTTCAGACAGTGAGCGAATTTCCTTGTCAGTCTTTCGGAGTGATTTCGTCTCTTCACCTGTTCTTGGACGTGCAATTATAATATCTAGAACTACAGCATATTTTGAGCCATTATTTTCCACAATAGTTGGTGAAATATCCACAGAGGTTGGGATGATTGAACGAACGGCGAAAACAGTATTCTGTGTACTTATCGACATCAAAGAGAAACTAGAGTCAACTCTGTGCATATTCCTCTCCGGAGATTTTTGACTTTCGGATGGAAGCTTCGACAGTGAACTCGAAACTGATGAACTTGGTGATACAGGCGTTTTGGCACTGTTCACTGTTTCCGTTTTCCTAGGAAGAGCAGGCGATGTCTCCATATCAAAGCTTGCAACATCAGACAAGTTAGAATCGGAACCCAGGCTTTTGAAAGGCTGTGCCAAGTCGCTCTTGTCTTGTGATTTCTTTGTTGATGCTTGAGTTTCTAATGCTGTAATGTTATCAAGGTTTGCGTCATAGCTTTTCTTTCCAACAGACCTAAGGCTGTTCTCGCTTCCGCTCTTGTGTATTGAAAAGGCAGCAGTTTTAACCCCTGCGGCCAAAGGCGTGAGAGCAACAAGTAATGCCTCGACAAGTTTCGTGTCAAGTTCTTCCATATCTTGAATAGTCTTGATGTCTCTCACAACATCTAAAAACTTTCCGACAGCATCTGGACCAATAACTTTGGCAAAGTTGTCATCAGATGTAAACTTCTTGATGTAAGTCAGAATAGTCTGAAGATAGCCAAGAAGTTTCGACTTGTCAATATTTGCTGACTTCACGTATACACTCATCTTAGTGCACGTCTTAGTAAACGCCAAGATGTCAAGTGTCGTTTGTGACCTTCCAGTACCTTTCTGCTCCTACAAATTAGAGATTATGATGGTTGATTCATTTACATCAACTTTGTCAATATCCTGAGAGCTCTTCTGCGTGTTGTCTGAGGCCTTCAAAGAAAAGTAGTACTTGGTTGCAGCAGCTATTGACATGACACACGGCAATATTGCGTCTGCGCATTTGTCTCTTAGAGTTGGAACAGTGTCTGAACTTGTGCACAACCCACGGATCGTTTCAATTTCTCTCTTCACGACGTCTTTCAACTCTGAGACACGCTTGTCGTTTGATTCTTCGATGATACTCATGAATAGAAGCATCTGCTTCTCCATGTTGGCAATAAAGTCGTTCAAGGCTCCCATAGTAACCATGTTGTCTTTAGTTGTTTCAAAGTTTCTCCCAGTTAGAGATATAAACTCGAGACATCTAACAATCTTCTCAGAGAAGGAAGCGTCTGCTACGCTAGGACTGCCCAGTACGTCGTTACTCCCAGATCGCGCGCGGTTCTCCATACAAGAGTGTTATTACTTAAACAAGAACGAATCTATTTATATCAGCGCGAGTTTCGCGACTGCCGATTCACCACCTCGTCAAACAAGGAAACATATATCTCCTACATTTCTTTTATTGTTTCATGACCAGCTATTGAAGCCCTGCACAAAGGACAAATTTTCATTTTTGAGACGCAAGTGAAACAGAATCCTTCATGATTACATGGTAGTAACTTCAATTTAGCTTCATTACCAAAACATATCTCGCAGCTAGATATCCTTTGGTTAGACTCAGAATGGGCCATAGTACTTGATGTGCGATAGACAATAAGATCTTTTCTTAGGGATTCCAAGTCTATCATTTCTTCTTTTGTAAGACCATCGTTGAATTTTCTCACAGTAGACGCCTGCAAGCAGCCAGGAAAGAAACGAAACGGTTCGGCACCGAAATTAAATCTCACGTGTTCAAGAGAAGATAAAGAGCAAGCTGGAGAAATCGCACCACACTCCGTGAAGAAAAACTCTGAAATCGCCATATTATCACCCATTTCCACCCCATTAAGAAAAAAGCATATCCGTCTCTTATCCACATCTAAATAGGCACCTACAATATCACCAGGCTTCCATTTGACAGCCGAGTTATATGGATGTGCTCCGTCAAGCCAAATAGAGTTTCGGTATCCATCAATAGCAATTGAAAATAAATCATCACCGACACCAAGACCCATATCAGGATCTAGTTTTGCGCTCTCTGTTACAAATCCGATCTGGACAATTCCTCGCGTGAAGAGCTCAACTTCGTAGTACCAACAACCTTTTGAAATCTTTCTGGTGAATACGCACGAGACAAACTTATTGCTGTCATTTCGGACGGTCAGGCCATCTCTCGAAACTTTTATGGGATAAGGCGAAACCTTTCGCTTTAAAAAGCACCTCACTGAGGGATATGTTTCCTAGAGATCAGAACAAAACATGAAACATACCTGCAAACTCAAACTAGGCTCTCCAAAACTTGCTTCAAGGCACCACTCTGCCATAAACTTTATCTCCACCCATTTGTACTCACTCGCAATAGACAAGCCATCCGGGATACGCTTGGAACACAGCTGCTTCAATCGAGTGTGAATTCCGTGATCTCGAATTATGCTCTTATTGTCAGCGGTTATCAAAAAGCGTTCCACTGCTAGAACTGCCATTTGCACTATGATCAAATGTTCTTCTGAAGTCTCCGCAAGAGATTCTTGTAGAATCTGAAGTACTGACGGCGTAAGAATAGAGCGACTAATTCCGCCCGCGTAACTGAATGCCAAGTCTGATAGAATGAACAGTATGAGCATCTTTGAGTTTGGGCTCTGTTTGCGGTCCTTGAACATCTGGACCAGAACGGAGTCGGTCATGGTTGGAATGTCTGACACTGGTAGCTTGCTGCTGTCCATGAAGTGATGGATCAGTTGCAACACTGATGGATGACCAGCCGGTGATAAGCGGATCATTGCTATCAGCATTCTCAACCATGATGATGGAGTTGAGCTCGCCATGTGAAGTCTTATAATAGGATTCTGGTCAGTTGGATCAGCTGACTCTTGGTCTAGCTCTGTTGTTCCAAGTTCAGCTAATGCAGCCATAATCAGCTTGTGATATCTACAACACATTAATGCATCTTACTCAGTAACATACTCTTGTTCAATTCGGCCATTCGGTACAACCTTATTCCGACTACTCGGGGTTTGAGCCGAGCTTATCGTGATATTGCCCATAACTATCTCTTCGTTTCTTGATCAACTTCTAGAATCAAATATTCACATAAATTGTATGATTCAAAGATATTGCAGTTAGCTGTACCTGGTCATATGTTCCTTTAGGACTTACTTGAGGAACGCCTAAGCCTGATGGTGGTACGAACTGCTTCAAAATTTTGGGCCAAACTATCAACAGTTGAAACACTTATGATAAATGTATCTGGGAAGGCTGAAGATACAAAAGTTTTAGTTTAAAGTTTAATCGCTGCGCCACGCTGATTTCAGAGCTGAGTTTGCGGCATTCTGTGGCTGAAACAACAACAGTAAACATTCACCTTTTCTTGCAACCATTAGTTCAAACACTTTGAACAACATAAGTATCGAGATCATATCCATATCAGAATACCAAACAATGGAAATAGAAGAATCTAGACAAACTGAACATAAAATAGAGGTGAGGCTCGATGATCATAACAAACTCATCATGATCTTAGCAGGCTCAAAACTCCGATGCAATCACAGAAGGCAGATCTGATGCCAAAACAAACGCTTTAGCTACCAAAACTATAGCTATGCTGCTTGCTGATAATTGGACTTATTATGTCAAGAAGAGAACCTTGTTGCTGGGTCGGTTGTTGCCAGATGATCGATCTCCTGATACAAGAGTTGATGTGCACCTGGGAGAAAATCAACATATCGCCAACAAGCATGTTATCCTTCAATTTGATCATGTTCTTCATGAATGGAAGTTGTTTTGCTTAAGTGAATATGGTATTAAAGTAAACGGCAAGAAATTCAAAGAAGCTGATACTCCTATAACTCTGAATCATTGGTAAGTAGATAATACTCCTTCGTTCAAGTAACCTTTAGTGATATTGTTGATATCGCAGGCATCAGGTTTGAATTCCAGATAATGTCTCACTATGATCAACACACAGCCACTGTTGGTCAAACGCTATCACAATGTTCAAGTTTGCAGAACTTTAATCATCAAAACTTGACTGGAACTATTTCCGGTACTTCAAGTGCTCAAAGCATGCCAGAGCTTGTGTATGATGAAGACAGGCCACTATACACTTCAACAAGAAAGCCATCGCTGGCTTTGTCAAAGAATGATTTTACAACCCGCGCATTCCCTTATCCTTCACGACATAATGTTAGAGCAAACACTATGATAGTTCCGTCAATAGGTCCTGTTTCTCCAGGCAAACCGAAGAAATCGGAAAAGAAACCACCTTTCACATCACCTATTTCAAGAGATATTGATGATCCAGATGTTAATTATGAGAAGCCTCCTTATCCTTACACGGCTCTGATAGCAGAGGCAATTTTGAGCACAGAAGATAAACGCATGACTTTGAACAATATTTACAACTTTTTGCTGGAAAATTACCCATATTACAGAAAAGCATCCGTTGCTTGGCAGGTACGATTTAACAATTCTCAACTAATTATCAAGAACTCTGTGAGGCATAATCTGTCTTTACATCGCGCTTTTGTAAAAGTACCCAAACCTCCGAGTGAAGGAGGCAAAGGAATGTACTGGGCAATTAGTCCAAAGGTAAATTAACTTTATACGATTTGATTAAATCCTAGTGTCTGGATGATATCTTAAGAATTGTTCCAAGGAATGGAAGAAGTTATTCTCGCCCCACATCTGTTGATTATGGCTCACTTGATGATAACGAAGAAGTACAATGTGATGTTGGATCTAGTGGCAGCACATCCTTCCCGAGACAGAGATCTACTGAAACAAACACTGGATCTCCTAAAAGACCAAAGCGTGATATAATTTCACCAAAAACTTTTTACTCTAACAGAATTTCTACACGCTCCTCTTCTCAAGACTGAACATCGACCGCAACTAAGAAAAATAGATGTGCTTCAAGACGAATATAATCTATTCCTTATTGAAGTACTGAACCATTTCAACTTCTTTCTGTTTGTATCCACATTTTTCATAGAACCCGATGTTTTTATCTTCGCAACAGAGAATAGTCTTGTAGCAACCTGTAGCCTTTGATAAATGCGAAAGCTGATCGATAATCTTCTTACCAAAGCTTCTTCCTCTCTCCGTAGACGAGACAACAATGTCTTCAATGTGACCAACTAGACCAAGATTTCTAATGAATTTCCTCTCAACCAATAGAGTCCCAGAAGCAACGACGCGACTAGATTCCAAATGCTCAATGACTACTGTCAAGTAGACATGCCCAAACGTAACATTGTTTGCCTTTAAGAACTGGAACCTCTTGACAAAATCTTCCTTTGAAGGATTACCAACTTTAGTGAGCTCTTCCAATAGATTGAGATATTTCTTGTCGTAATCAGATGCCTTTAATGGTCTCATGACATAACCTTCAGGCAAACTACCGCATATTTCCTGAGAAAGCATGGACGGTTCAAACAGCAACGCATCGGGTGATTGATCAATATGGTGCTCTTCAGTGTTTGACTGAGGCTTCTGAGCAATAGAAAGTTTAGACAGATCCTTTTCCATTTGATTAATTCCTGACTTAGCACCGGCTGTTGTTACTCCTGAAGAACTCATTCACAGATTTCACTCTTGTAAAGAACTGAAGTGATCGCTGGTTTTTCTTGGCAAGCTTCACATGTGCTATTTATAGCCAGGTTTTCTCGCAAACACCATTTCTTGATAACAACTATGAACAGATTCTTTGGAACAGCAAAGCCAAAGGGCCCTAAGACGACCCTTAATGATGCT
Organism: Amoeboaphelidium occidentale; assembly: GCA_023515795.1. NCBI lineage: Eukaryota > Fungi > Aphelidiomycota > Aphelidea > Amoeboaphelidium > Amoeboaphelidium occidentale. Next base: position 36,937 of record JALGPX010000038.1, on the reverse strand, counting down.
ATTCAATCCGTAACTATTTCGAAGCTGAAGGATAAACTTATGAATAGACTGACGCAAGAGCGGATAGTATCGATGTCAAAATGAGAAAGCTTGACGCAGAACTTTACAAATACAAAGAGCAGATGAAGAAGATGCGGGACGGCCCTGCCAAAGTATTCCTTTGACTTATTAATTAGTCCGTAATTAACTTTTGCTTAAATTAGAACGCTGTGAAACAGAAAGCCCTTAGGGTATTGCAGCAGAAGAAAATGTACGAAAACCAACACACAATGCTCATGCAGCAGTCATTTAACATGGAACAGACCAACTTCGCTACGGAGAATCTTAAGAATACGCTCGTTACGGTGGACGCGATGAAGACGGGCGCCAAAGAGATGAAGCAACAATACAAAAAACTCACACAGGGTGGCGGTATTGATAAGATTGAGAAGGTCAAAGATGAGATTGAAGATTTACTTGAAATGGCTGACGAAGTTCAGGATGTTATTTCTCGATCGTACGGTCTGCCTGATACTGTGGATGAGGATGAATTAGAAGCAGGTTTGTATAAATTGGGTTATCTGTGGAGACTTAATTTTTTTAGAATTGGAGGCTTTAGATGATGAATTACTGGGAATCGGTGCTGATGAAGTGCCCACGTATCTGGAAGAACCAACTGTTAATATTCCGACCGCGCTTCCGCCTACTTATATTGATCAGCCTACTGCAGCAGCTCCAGAAAAGCTGGATGAATTTGGTTTACCAGTTGCTACTGCTGAGAAACCTAATAAGATCACGGCGTAATTGCTTGATCACGAATAAACGAACATGTCTTTTTCGCAGTGTTTGGTTTGTTTCAACCACGAGAATGCACAAGTTCAGCTACAGGTAAGCATTTCCATGTAACGCCTGGAATCGTAGAAAACCATCGTATTTCTCGGCGCCAAACTCGTCCAGAAAGAACAAGAGCCCTTACGATAAAGCTTCACCTACTCAACAGCAACACGGTCACAATTATTCTGTTTCAAGCCCTCTATCAAACAGCTTGAATACTGAGAGGCTTCAGAAGACAGAAAAGCGCCAAGATGATGACTTTCAGGATAATGTCTCTAATGCTGAAACACCACCAAAGAGGATGTATGCTGCGGAAGTTGAGCGCGTTGCTGAAAATGAACAATTTGATGACTTTCCTGATGACTTCGATTGCGATCCAACTGGCGTCGATACCAAGCAAGCAGTCGACGGTACTGAAGATGGCGCTTACGAGTTTGGTGATGATGATATTGATGAAGTTGAGTTGCTGGCTGCGAGTGAGGTTGAAACAGAACAATTTGGCGTCGCAGAGAACCAAAAGCTTTCGGACCAACATGAATATGATGGCGATTTGTTTAAATGCATTGATATTATTCCAATTTATCATAGTGCTGAGGCTATGCACAGATTTGTTGATGATTTCGACAAGTTTCTGAACATGGCCGATGAAGATTTGGTCGCGTACTTTAACCAGTGTATTACAGCCATCGATGAGCTAATTGTCAAAGAGCAAAACACTATTGATCATTTAATGACAAAGTATGCAGCTTTAGTCAAAGGTAAATAATTTATAAGATTCTATGCCTTAATTTGCAGGAGTTAATGCTGCCACAAATAATTAATTAATAAAAATGAATGTTATTGGTATAAATATTCTTGAATGTGAACATATCCTGAACATGATCTTTGTCGTTCAAAGTATTAATTGGGAGTCTGAATGCTGCTCGTTGCATAAGGAAAAGACCAACTACAGCATCAGCCTCGGCGTTGTCTAAAACGAGCAGATCCTCCCAACAAGTCTGAACAAATGACATGAGTTCTTCCTCGTTGTCCTCCAGTTTTGTATCACAGGCAAAAATGACCTTTAGCTTTCCAAAGTCAATCAGCGGTTTCAAAGAGGTTATCCGAGTAGAAGACAATGATATCCACTCCAGTTTAGAGTTTTTGTTATTGGCTATCATATCAATAAAGATCTTAAAGCAAGAATTATTCATAGAAGAACGAGATAAATCTAACACCTTAAGTTTCGGTAAGAGTAAAATCTCTGCAGGCTGTTCAAGCTTTGACTCCTCAAGCTCTTCACTGAACCTACAGCCACTCAAATTTAGTACACTTAGATTCTTTAGCGCGAATAATGGTTCAAATGAAAAGATCGTATTCCCGGAACAGTTCAAACTCGTGAGAGACTCAGCGTAGTATTCTGCGCAAAGCTCCAACCATGTTCTACTGAATGCACCCGTGATATCAGGCAATCCAGACACATCTAGAACTTCAATATTATGTTTCGTTTGTTCCAGAAATTGTTTGCTTTTTACATGAAACAGTGCGCCGTTTGAATGAAGCAAGAGATACTTGATCTTACAGTTCTTTGCATCAAACTTTTCAAGAGATGATATCTTTGGACATTCAGATAAATCAATAATCTTTAAATTATGTAGAACACTCGTAATGGACGCCAAATTACGTTCTGTAACATTCTTGCATGATCTCAGCGATAATCCTTGAATCTCATAATCATTAAGAACAGCATTACGTCCTGCCTTCCGTTTAGCCTTAAATAAATTGTTAATTGCCACGCTTTTGAACTCCGAGTATGATAAATCCAGTATCGTCAAGTTATTCACAAAATGCGACAAAGTGGGAACCCAAGAATCATTTATCACAGTACTTTCCCTCAAACCATGTGGACACAATACACGAATAGGAAGTTCCAATGATGCTAAATATCTTTTTAAATCAGTAAAGCATTTGAATGCGATGAAAATGATACCTCAACAGAGGCAAAGAAACAGCGTTCGTGTGATTTTTGGTGATTAAGCCCAGTAACTTATCAGCGTGCTCGCCACTTAGACAGCTTAAGCTAAACTCTCATGTAAAATCATTTCAATTCTGATAGAGCATACGATATACAAGCTTGAATGTTATCAGCGATAATCCCAAGACAGCGATCCTGCAAAGATTTCATGGACAATTGGAAAAATCAGAGGAGCAGAAGGATATTTCAAGCTTTTAAAGCGTCAATTTGCTGTTTAGACATCTTCCTTGGGCGCACTTTGTAAGTCGCCAACTCCATCAACCTCTTTATGAAATTCAAACAAGATCTTGTTTCACTCACAAATGTCAATTCAACTGTTTCCTAAGGAGATATTGGGAAGCGAAATCCAGGAAAGCCTTCCTTCTGGATTTGTTATTCGTCCATTGGAGTCTGGTGACTATGAGAAGCATGTCTTGACTACGCTATCACATTTAACAACTGTGGGAGATTTGTCAAGGGCACAATATCTTGGTATCATTCCCTGTAATGATGCTTAATCTCTAGATCGCTTCCAATATCTCAAATCTCATAGCCATGAATACTTCATCATCGTCATTGAGGATACCAACGAAAAGATGATCGCTGCATGTGGAACTGTCTTTGTAGAGAGGAAATTCGTTCACGCAAACGGCTTAGTGGGGCACATTGAAGATATCGTTGTAAATGAAAAGTACCGGAAGTTGAAGTTTGGGAAAATTATAATTGAACAGTTGAAGGTCATTGGTAAAACCAAAGGCTGTTACAAGATCATTCTCGACTGCGAAGAGAAGAACATTAAATTCTATGAGAAGTGTGGGTTCAAGCAGAAGGAAGTTGAAATGGTTTGGTATATTCCGGACAATGAGAAACCTATGTCCAAGTTGTGATTGTAATTGATCCGTGCCGTGCTCGAAGTCAATAAAGCTCAGAGAGACTTAAGAAATCATAAAACGCCTCCATTAATCTATGAGCCACGATACCTGCCCACCCCCTAAAACGACTCCCAAAAGTTGAGCCACATAGGCCCATTTCGTACCAATTCTAGTCAAGGAGGCGCCATTTCAATCACAGTTGCCCTCTTCATCACAGCTTGAGGCGCATTCAACAATAACACAAATCGCTCCCGCCAGCATCACAATAACAAACACAAAGCAGCATTATTCATTAAAGCAGTTGTTTTGCCATTCATTTCTTTCTACGAACTGTTCAGATCATTCCCTTGACATTCTGCTCCTTAAACTGGAACCTGTTTCAACTTTTACAACTTGCAAATTACTAATGCCAAAGAGAAAAATCATGGACACCTCAGAACAAGAATCATATAATGAGATGAACATGCCGAAGAATGCGAAATGCAACCCAAAACTTGCTTCCCTGTACTCAAGAAACGTTGAAACCGATGGTTGTGGTACTTTTAGCTTGAAGAAACTACTCGATGCGTTTGAACAGATGTCTGAAACAGACCAAGATCGACTTATGGCTGCTCTCGTGGAGCACTGCAACAAAAGGCAACTCTCTGCGCTGTCTAACATTGTGTCGCCGTTACTGAAGATGGACATATTGCGAAACCTTCCGTATGAGATCGCCATTCACGTTCTCACTTTCTTACCCGTTCAGTCTTTATGTCGACTCGCCTCTACTTCAAAGTACTACAACACTCTGGTTAATGATTGTCACTTATGGCGAGATCTCTGTTTCAAGTATAATTACGAGTTGCCTCCAGCACGACGTCTCACGTTTCCACTCAGTGCTAAAGAATATCGAAGCTACGACGACAAAGGAAACTCAGCTGTTAGTGAAGTTGTTCCTTCTCCTCCTAGAAGTTCAAGTTTCTCGTCTGATTTCATGAATGTTGATGAGAACTCACTAGCTGCTGATACAAAAGATGTTGCATTTAACACAGCCAATAAGCCAGCGTTCAACAGGAATGCAATTGACTTCAAAAAATTCTTCAAGAGACAATATGTTGTTAGCAAAAATTGGATTCGCGGTAAATGCGACAAGTTTTCCGTTGCTGGAGAACCAAACGCTATTGTAACATGTTTACAATTTGATGATGACATCATGGTTATCGCTACTGATAATGCTTCCTATGGTTTAATTGAAGTTTTTGATAGCAAACATGGTCGATCTCTTATGAAACTCACTGGTCACGAAGGTGGTGTTTGGGCTCTAGAGTTCAAAGGAAACACTCTTGTTTCAGGTGGCTGTGACCGTGATTTAAGGTATTATTGAGCCTTACCGACTTTAACTTTAGAATTTGGGATCTCTCTACTGGAAACGAACGATATAGACTGAGTGGTCATACATCAACTGTTCGCTGCCTGAAAATGATTGATGAAACGACGGTTGTCACTGGCTCAAGAGACAATACACTTCGAGTATGGGATACTAAATCTGGTAGATGCAAACATGTTTTAAGGTGAGCAAATTAGTGGCTGCTAACTAATTTTTAAGAGGACATACTGGTTCCGTTCGTTGTTTGGATTTTCATGAAAACATTGTCGTTTCAGGATCCTATGACAATTCTCTTAGATTATGGGATATTAAGGAAGGAAAGTGCTTGAAAGTAATGCAAGAACATCATGCTCAGATATACTCAGTTGCATTCAACGGAAACTACATTTGCTCAGGATCATTAGATGCAGACGTTAGAGTCTGGTGCCCAAACACAGGAGAATGTTTAATGACTCTTGAAGGACATGAAGCATTGGTTGGTCACCTACAATTGAAGGATGATATCCTAGTAACAGGTGGATCTGATGGCAGAATTTGTGTTTGGAATGTTGAAGATGGTGAATTGATACAGTCAATATTTGCTCATCGAAATTCTGTAACCACACTACAATTCGACAAGGACAGAATTCTATCCGGCGGAGAAGATGGTATCAAGATGTGGTAAGTTCGGCTCAACTCTTTGATTTAACTCTATGCAGGAATTTCCAAAATGGAACATTCGTTAGATATTTAGTTCAGGACGTTACGGGAGTTTGGCGTTTAATGTTCAACGAAACAAAATTAGTCACAGCCGTGCAAAAGGGTGAAAACACATCCATAGAGGTATTTTCTGGGAGAGTATCGTTCATTAGCTTACTTTTAGATTATGGATTTCTTACCCGACAATTCTTTATAACTCCATAAACAGGATGAGCAATAAATGCATTTTCTCTTGCTCAGGCTGAAGCGTTTCCTATCTCTTTTGACAACAAAGTGCTCGCGAAACAACATCTCTTTGATTTCTCGCTTTAGAATGATACCGAATTCAATTAAATCTCTTCTCTTGTTGGTGTCGCTTCCTTTACTTACAGAGTGCTTCATGGTTCCTGGCTTCCAGGCCCAAAAGTACAAGAAGGGCGAGAATGTCCCACTTTACTACAACAAAATATTCAGCGATAAAACCCAGCTACCATTCGCTTACAGTCAACTCTCATTCGTTTGTCCTCCAAAGCAGCACTTTGTTGAGCAGATTTTGAATTTTGGGGAATTGTTCCAAGGGGATCGTATTGTGGAATCAGATTTCGAGGTAAAAGCTCTGGAGAACGTTGAATGCAGAAAACTATGTACAGTCCCTATTGATAATACCGCAGTGTCAACTATAATCAGCTTAATCGATGAAGATTATCGTGTAGAATGGATAATGGACGGTCTTCCTGGTGCAACAAAAGTTGTCAGCTCTGTTGACAAGAAGCATCAATACGAGCCAGGCTTTGTCTTGGGGGATTATGTACAGAAGTCAGGCAGTAAGAACGGTGCATTTTATTTGAACAACTTCTTTCATATTAAAATTCCTTATCAGAGGCACAAGACAGACCAAATCCTGATTGTTGGTTTCGAAGTGATCCCGCAGAATGTTAAACAAGCTGAAGAGCATTGCAATAACGCTGCTACAGATGATGTCGCTCAGCCTTTGACTCCTGATGTGGGCTCTGTAACATACGCTTACTCCGTTGAATGGGTTGAAGAACCAAACGTCAACTGGACAGCACGATGGGACATGTACATTGATAGCTCGAACCCAAAAATTCACTGGTAACTTTAACTCTTTAGTTTACAATTAATTTAAAGGTATTCCATCATCAACTCTTTGATGCTTCTTACTGTGTTGACTTTTATTGTCGCCTTTATTTTATTAGCGGCACTACGCAAAGATATTGCTCAGTATAACGAAGAAGACGCTTTGGAGGGACAGGACGATACAATTGGATGGAAGTTAGTCCATGGAGATGTGTTTAGAGCACCAAGATATTTGGGACTATTGTCAATCTTTCTAGGGACAGGAATTCAGTTAATTGCAGCTTTGGGGTTCACTTTGGCTTTTGCTGTGATTGGAATATTAAACCCTTCATATCGTGGTGGTACTGTGCAATACGGAGTTTTCTTCTTTGCGATTTGCGGTGTATTTGGAGGATACCATGGTGCAAGACTGAGCAAATCTTTCAAGAACTCAAAGACTTGGCTATGGACTGCAATTTGGGTAAGCCCTCTTGTTTAAAAAACTTATTGTTAGACTGGTTGTGCATTGCCTCTGTTCCTGTTTGTCATTCTTTCGGTTCTCAATACTTTCTATTGGGTTCAGAAATCATCGAATGCGCTTCCAGCTGGAACTTTTGTTGCACTTATTTCTATCTGGCTATTTATTCAGTTACCACTTACTTTACTCGGGGCATATTTTGGAACTAAGAAACAGCCTTATGAGAATCCTGTCAGAACAAATCAGATACCTCGTCAAATTCCTGAACCAGTTTGGTACTTGAAAACTTACTCTAGCATTCTTATTGGAGGCCTCATTCCATTTACAGTTATCTTCATGGAATTGTTCTTCATCTTGAAATCCATGTGGCAAGACCAGTATTATTACATGTATGGATTCCTTGCCGTTGTTGTCGTGCTGTTGGTAGTGACTTTGGTTGAAGTCACAATTGCAATGATTTACTTCCAATTATGTGGAGAAGATTACCGTTGGCACTGGAAGAGTTTCTTCATTGCGTCTAGTTCTGCATGGTATATATTTGGTCTAGGAACAGTTTATTTTCTGACCCGGCTGGAAATGGAGCACGGATTCTCGAGTGTTCTGTATTACTTTGCATATCTGTTAGTTGGTCTTGTTGTGTATGTAGTGACTACAGGTACAATTGGGTTCCTGGCTGTATATGTGTTCCTAAGGAGAATTTACAGTGCGCTGAAGGTAGATTAATCATGATAATGAATATATCAAGCGAACGTACTTTACAAATGATATACATCATACCTTTTAATTGTAAAATGTTCGCTTTAGCCTAGCCCGTCTCATTATCACCTTTTAAAGGTCACTGTAACAGAATCTTTCGGATCTAACAAAGTCCATCGAATTTTTCTGTGGATCGAACACATGAACTACGCAACAGGTGCAGTGTCGGTAAGAAAACCAAAAATTATAAAGAAGCACTGATTTAAAGAGTCTTTTGGGACTTGGAGCTGCCGCATGCGAAGTGAAGATAACGCTACAGAATGAAGAGAAGCGTAAACAGATTTCATTTAAAGAAGCCAGAAACAAAGTCATAGAATGCCCTCTGTACTTTGACGGCGAATCTGTTAGAGGAAAAGTAAATCTTTAATAGCAGCAGAATTAAACATCTTCCTTGTGCGTCTGTGTAGGTCCAATTAAGAGCAAAAGACGGTCGAAAGATTGAGCATAATGGAATCAAAGTAGAATTCGTTGGTCAAATCGAAATAGCACACGATGGAAGTAAAAAGCATGAGTTTATGTCGATAGCCAAGGAATTAGCCACGCCTGGAGAACTTAAGCACACTGTCCTTTATGATTTTGAGTTCAGAAATGTTGAGAAGCAATTTGAGTCGTATCATGGAATTAATGCTAAGCTAAGGTTGTGTCTCTTAAAGGTTTGACAGATTTCTTAATGTTGCAGGTACCTTGTAAAGGTCATTGTTGCAAGAAGGCTGGCTGATATCGTCACAGAGAAGGAAATATGGGTCTACTCTTATAAAATGCCACCAGAAATTAATGACAATATTAAAATGGAAGTTGGCATAGAAGACTGCCTGCATATCGAGTTTGAGTATAACAAGTCAAAGTACAATTTGAATGATGTTATTGTTGGTAAGATCTATTTCCTTCTGGTCCGCATAAAAGTGAAATACATGGAGTTGGCAATTATACGACGTGAAACAACAGGCGTTGGTAAGTCTTTCATCAAATTGATCTTATTTTAGCACCAAATCTTTCTAATGAGAATGAAACGCTTGTCAAATTCGAAATTATGGATGGCGCGCCTATAAAAGGGGAGACAATCCCAATTCGTTTATTTCTTGATGCGCTGAAAGATAAGAATCTTACACCGACTTTTAGGGATGTCAATAAGAAGTTCAGCTCAAGATACTATCTGAACTTGGTCTTGGTCGATGAAGAAAACAGAAGATACTTCAAACAGCAAGAGATCACGCTTTACCGTATTCAGTCTAAAGAAGAGCAGCCACTATCTGCATGAGATCAATTCGTAATAAATAATGTAGGGGATTTTCCATAAGTTTTAAAGTGGAAATGGCGGTTTTAGTTTGGGAACAGTTTTCTCAGCAACATGAGCGCACAAAACGATAGGCTTCTTACAGACTCAACTGAAGCAATGGAAGGTTCATTTACTGCTTTTATGTGAACTCTCTCTTAATTATTATTGCTGTAGTTCTTCATGAGATCTCTAATGTTCTAAAGACAGGGCTAGACAAAGAATCATTGGAAATCTGTACAAAAATGCTAGAGCAGGGAGTCAACCCAGAAGCACTAGCTGCTGTGATCAAAGAATTACGAAGGGAAAGCAAAGCGATTACGGAGAAGAGCTCTTAATTAAATATAATCTTTGTTTCGGTTTTACGTAACGGAAGGTCAAGTTCAAAACATCATAAAGGAAGATACAAGGTTCTCAAATGAATCTAAATCGTTGCAGAGACATCACCCTGTTACCAACCTTTCTTGGTCTATGAAGGACCCTAGAACCTTGGTGACATCATCGGCTTGCGAGACTGTTGTTGAAACTTCGTCGCCTCATTTCATTCCCATTGTGAAATTTCCATGTCGTCCGCTTCAGATCGTTTAAAACATTTATCGGACCAACTTAATTCATCCTCTGGGGCTTCCTCGTCCAATGCACCGCTTGATATTTCACCCCTTGAGACAATGAAGAGAGAGCGAGCAAAAATTACCTTCAATGTGAAGGAGCTAACGCAATTCTTGGATGGCAGCAAGGAAATGACTGAGGCAAGTTGCCATTTATACTAAAACCAACTTATCATTCTGTTTAGTTAAGGCAGCGCATATTTCTGGAGATTGAAAGAGATCCTCTGTTCCGTAATGAAGCTGTCTACGACTGGACCAAAGAGGAATGGCGTGAAGAGACGATGCGCAAGTTCAAATCTTTTGTGTTTCACCTGAGTAATGAACCGCTGGAAGTGTTCAGACTTCGTATGGAACTTGTTTCATTGGTCGATCCAAGTTTCTTCACAAGACTCGGTGTTCATTACGGTTTGGCCATTGGGACTTTGCGTGGTCAAGCAACAGCTGAACAGTTCCAGTTTTGGGTTCAAAAAGGGGCGCTTGGTTTGAACAAATTCGTTGGATGTTTTGCTATGACTGAATTGGGTCACGGTAGTAATGTTGCAGGTTTGGAAACTACGGCTGTATTTGATCATAATGCAGATCAGTTTATCATAAATACTCCATCTATTACTGCTACTAAATGGTGGATTGGTGGTGCCGCTCACTCTGCTACACATGCTTTTGTGTTTGCTAGACTTATAGTTGATGGTCAAGATTACGGAGTAAAACCATTTGTCGTACCACTTCGTCATGTTAATGATTACACATTAAGGCCTGGTATTAGCATTGGTGATATCGGAATGAAGATGGGTAGGAATGGTATCGATAATGGTTGGATTCAATTTACTAATGTTCGTATTCCAAGAACATACATGTTGATGAAGTACACAAAAGTCTCTAGAGATGGAGAAGTTACTCAGCCTCCTATTAATCAATTGGCTTATGGTGCATTGATCCAGGGCCGTGTGTCGATGGTCATGGATAGTGCTAATGTTGCAAAGAAAGCTTTGACCATTGCTATAAGATACGGTGCGGTTAGAAGACAGTTTGCATCTAATACTTCTTCGAATGATGATAGTGCATCGGGTGATGATTCTGAACAACAAACACAACAGGGAGCTCCTATTGAAACTCAATTACTTGATTATACCATTCATCAATACCGTTTAATGCCTTTATTGGCTCAAGCATTTGCTATGCATTTCACTGGACAAGAAATGAACAGAATTTATGATGATTTGATGAATAAGTTGGAAAATTTGAACGCTAATAGTAGCAAAAAGGCCGAACTGGTTGCGGTTATTGACTACTTGAAAGAATCTCATGCTACTTCTGCAGGATTAAAGGCATTTGGTACTTGGAATTGTTTGAATACTATTGAACAGTGCAGACAAGCTTTGGGTGGCCATGGTTATTCCAGTTATAATGGTTTAGCACAGATGTATAATGACTTTGCTGTGCAGTGCTCTTGGGAGGGAGATAATACCATCCTTACCCTTCAAGCAGGTCGTTACTTGATCAACTGTTATGTTGAAGTGTCTCAAAAGAAGAAGAAAATGCCCATTGGTGTTTATTATTTGAACAATATGGAGAAATTCTCCAAGATGAAGAGCAAAGTTTCAAAGTCTTCTGATTTTACATTGGATGAAATTTACACTGCATTTGGTGTGGTTCGTGCATCGGTCGTTGCAAAACTCGGCCAGGATTATGAAAAATTGATATGCAGTATGTCTAAAGAGCAGGCTTTGGAAGAAGTTGCAATCAAACGCTTGTTTGCCGCAAAGATGCATACCGTTGGATACCTTTTTGACAGATTTAAGGATGGTATTGAGAAGTGCAAGTCTGCTGATATCAAAAGTGTTTTGGTTGATATTTGCTCTTTGTACGGTCTCTATATGATCAATGAGAATGGGTGTAAGTTTTTCAATTTGTCAAGTATTCTGATTTGTTTTAGCCGAGTTCATGCAATCTGGTTATTATGATGCAAACCAAATGTCCATGGCTAAAGAACATGTTCTTACTCTTTGTCGCAAGACGAGAGAAGTTGCAATTGGTTTGGTTGACTCTTTTGACCTTCCAGATTTTGTTATTAACAGTCCATTCGGAAGATATGACGGTGATGTATACCGTCACTACTTTGACAAAGTTCAAGCAAGAAATCCACCAAAGCATCCACCTCCATACTTCAATTCTGTCATTAAACCGTTGCTATTCAGACAGGTTGAAGATGATGGCGAACCTGACGAGGAATAAATGCACAATTCTTGAAAATAATGTATTTAAAAAGACTTAGATGCTCAGGCCCTTATTTACTTTCTCGACGAACTTTCTTTCTGGTTACCTCTTCGGTAGATTCTGGATTACTTGCTGAACCAGCTGATAGCCGTCGACTTAAAGATATGGCAGCAATTTTACCAACTCTTGACGCTATATTCAGCTCTTTAAATTTAGGGACTTTCCGCGAGGAATGAGGACCCATGTGAGAATTAGGCGATGATAATCCTGTATCCATCACATCTTCTGTTATTGGTGATTTTCCAGCAGGAGATATTGGCATTGGAGAGGATTTGTAATGAAACAAACTTCGTTTCTCTGATGGACTTTGTTTCAGCTTTGTAGAAAAACTTGGTTCTTTGGTGTCAACGCTGGATGGCTTTCTGACTAGCGCTGGAGCTTTCGCTTCTGCAGGACTACTTGAACATTTGATCGATCCGATTTTGATGACCTCCTCATCGTCATTGTCGCTGTTGAAGTAATCTTCTTCATGTGGATCTGTATTGTCCCACGCATGTAAGCCATAACCTCGTTTGGTCTCATGAGTATTTACAGATGCTTTCCGAGAAACAGCTTCAGTCGAATTGGATCCAGCAGATGTTGACATAGTTATCAGGCTGCTATTGCGTTTCTTTTCCACTGAGGTTTGATACTTTTCTTTCAAGTACCGACATGTCTCAAGAGCCAAAAGTAAGTCGGTATGATGCTTTTGTGATAGATAGCTTAGCAAAGAAGTTCGATTATTCACAATTATATAATCCAGAATGTTGAGACACTGAGAGTATATCATACTGTAAGATGCTGGTTTGCCATTATTCAAGAGAAACGGGAACAACAAGCTGATCAGATCGCTCTTAACAATATAACGATCATAAAAAGAATCATTCAAATTAACAACTGTTTTGAGTAGTTTCAGACAATATGCTATGTTGCTCTTGTCTTTGTTATCCTTGCTAATGTACTTTTTTAAGAGAGATAGGAGAACATCATCCTTAAGAAGCATAAATTTTAGTCGATTCGCATGATTATTCAGTAGAAACGTGACGATATCCAGCACGCTATAATCATTCGACGTTTCTTCGCCTTCTACTTCGCTGCGGCATAAATATGATATCAACCTTGGAACTTGAGTGTCATAAAATAAACAGAGAAAATCAATGGTGTCATTATCATTCTGTTTGTCTTTAACACCAGAATAAGAAGGCGCAGCAGCTTGTCCAGCATTATACATTTGTTGAGTCTCTATCAACATCTTGAATATTTCACAAATCTGGTTAACATAAGCAGAACTGTTTTTCTTTTGCAACGAATAAAGAAGAATGTTTGTTAGGGTATCAAGGACAGTATGTTTGTTCTTATCCAATTCACTCAATACTTTCTTTTGGTTAAGAATGAAACTTTTGAAGAACGAAGAATCAAAATCAATGGCATTAATTGTGATACTCAGAATATCTCTTTTCTCCTTCTCTGCTTCTGATGTGTTTACAACAATGTCTCGCACTTGGACTTCATCAGTCTTTAGCGTAGGTGATCCATCTTCCGAATTCTGAAGGATATACTGCAATTCTTGAAGTATTCCGCAACTCCAGAACACTTCGTATAAGACCGCTCGATTCTCCTTCGGCAACATTACTGGAGAGACATTCCTAATAGATGTCGTGAACTCGTTCAAAAAAGAAAGCAACATCCTGCGCCTATGAATTAAGTCTTCGAGAGCTGAAGGTTTCTTTGCAGCTGCATCCTTGATCATCTCATTCATTTCCTCGAGACTGTGACATACCAAGAAAATGAGAGTGTCTTCCACAGACTCTGGGGCTTGAGGTTCATTCTGACGATTTCTTCCAGACGCAGCATTATCTACTCCTTGTGGATTATAAAGATTATAAGGAGATATAAGGAAATCATTCAGAATATCAACCTGATAATACATTACCAAAGAGGAAAGTAGAGAGTAGTAAGATTCATCTTTAAGCAAAGTTGGAGATAAAACTACATCCTTGAGAAATTCCAAGCGGAAACACTGATGTATCCTTTGTTGAAGTTCAGTTATAAATCTTTCCATAATTGTCTTCTTTTCCTGATCTTTTGCCAGAGATGCAGGAAGTAAAAGAAAAGAGAAAACATCCTTGAACCTATTTTTCTGTAGATAGCTTAAATAATCCATTCGCTTGCCCTTGGATTTACTCTCGTAAGTTAGAATTTCCACAAACTTTTCAAACCGAACAGATCTAAATGATTCTACAGGAGCGGAACTTTGTTGTTCCTTAGGAAATGAAGATGAAGTAATAAACTCATAAAAGATTGATTCTCCTCCTACAACTTCCAGTAAACTCTTGCAAAAGTGACAGCATGCCAACAAAGACTCTTTTGATTCCAAATCTTGCGCCATAGGAAACACTTCATCAAACAAAGAATTCAAGTATCCCTTATTAATAACCTGTTCTAGCAAGGTTTCCTTTATGGTGGAACTATACTCTAATATCCTGAACGACAGAAGATCAACATTTTCCAGCGTTATTTCTGGTGGTAAAGTGAATTTGGGCTGTTCGTGACGGTAACCACCAGGTGCTGCATTCCATGACTGCTGTTGAGCATTAACTCCAGGATAATTATCAGATGACAAATCCATATAAGAAGAATGCAGGAGCTTCTGATGCTGTTGAATATCCTCCCAAATCTTTTGACAATCTTCCGAACTGTGAAACGACAAGGCCAAATCTCTTCCGGTGCCCAGTTCAGTCCACACAATTAAAGTATCCTGTTGCAATTGGAAGATATCCTCTTTTGGTATTTTAGAGTGTAGCAATGGCTCTGTTTGATTCTGCTGCTGTTGCTGCGGCTGAAGCGATGCATTCTGTGGCACGACATGAATATACAATTCATTCATTTGCATTCCAACTTCCAAAGAACAAACTCCTGTCCCATTATCGGTCCATATAGAATTAGAGTCCAGCTCGTATAATTTGACCAGTTGCTTTAAATGCTCTAAAGGTTTATCTGTAGGCTCAATTCAAATGGTTACTCTTCTTAGGCACAGTGTTGCTGCTGCTGTAACTGCTGTTTTTGTTATTTCCGGAAGTGGCTGTACTTGTCATTGATAGCATTTATTATTATTTCAATTCGGCAATTGTCGCAAAAGCAAGCGATTGTCAATCAACTGAAACGCTTGCCAGATTTTCGGCAC
>JALGPX010000038.1:0-11731 GCA_023515795.1 Amoeboaphelidium occidentale | reverse complement strand
AGGGGAGGCGAGAGACAAAGTTGATCATGCTTCATTCAATTGTTGTCAATCTGATATTTATCACAATACTTGACTATCGAAGGAAGATTTATCTTCATTATGACTTAAAGCGAATAGAGGTATCTTTCCAAGACCAGAACTAACAATCTGGAGTTGAAACACGTGTGGCGCAGTCAGTATAATTGTCTGATCGCGATGAAAGCAATCTTGATATATCTTGCGCTCTTGACTACGCTCACTTTCGCGTTGAAATGCGATAAACCTGATAAGGCTTTCATGAAGATGCTACCTGAAAGTTTGGGCTTGGAGCGCAATCTATTTCCGAATGATTGCATGGATTTCTACTTCAATGCTCTCGGCAAAAAGAAGGATATACTTTCCAGGAAGTTTGAAAATGAACAATTTAAAGATGCTAATGCAAAGAAGGAACTGAAAGATCAGATTTACGGCGTGACAGGATCACAGCATTTCACTTCATTACTTTCTGCGACGTATCTGCTAATGGAAGTTCCGCGATATGAGATATTGATGGAAACAACAAGGGAAATATCTTCAAAGAATTTCTTTTCGCGTATATGGAACTTCTTCTTCTCTTACTTCTCCGATCCTGAGCCAAGCTACCGGTACCGTCACGGAACTGTATTGGATTTGATTCAGGGTTTGAACAGATATGCTCTGCTAAATGTGGTTGGCTCGAAAGACTTCTTGAAAAATCAAATGGAGAAGATTTACTCGCCACAGTGTAGCCTATTTGCTCCTGCTTTGATGATGGCGATCGGAAGCACGATTATGGACTCTGTCGTTGATGGTACAAAGAACGAGTATCTAAAAATTCCTGTGTTTTTCAGAAGCTGGTTTAAAACATCTTTTAAAAGTAGTTTCTCTGCTCCTAATGCGAAGGTTCATTTCTTAAACCTCCAGAAACGCAATGCTGAAGATCTAATTCCAGAAGAAAAGGCTCAAATGTTAAAGTACCTATTGCAATACATAATTTATGAGAGACAATTAAAACTTCATCAGAGCTTACAGATTTACTTCAACATGATGGAATGGTACAGGTGGGAGATGTTATGGACCAGAACTCCTGTTTATGATCCAGATAGAAATCCATTTTGGAATGATTTAAACAGTTTCGGCAAGGCACTATTTGAAGCAGGTTTATATGGAATATATGAAGCCAGAGAGGTGTTCAACCAAGAGATTGCAGATGAAGCTGGAGATGAAATATTCTCTTGGCTGTTGACGGAATTCAACGTGGATTTGAAACAGCTAGAGCATGAATTAGATCATCGAGATACATCTTCTTTGCGCAGACCGTTAGATTCCTGCTCGCTTTCCGACGAAAAGTCTTCTAGTTCATAAAATGCTCTGATTTTCTTTGCTTGTTCTAAAACATTTGAATAATCAATTTCGAATAGAGATGTGTGTGGTTCATCTACCAGCTGATACATTGGGCCATACATGTCGATAAATTCATGATCAGGAATATCGACTCTTGCTTGAATATCTTGATCAGCGAGTTGGAGTAAAACATTCGCCCAACATTTTGCGGTTTCTGTATGATTATAACCTCCACCTCCTAGAACTATAATTTTTCCTTTGCTCTTCAAATATTCAATTATATCTACATAAGCACTGAAGTCCAGCATCCAGGCTTTGTTTGGATCTTGTCTTAAACCATCCACTCCGCAACACACAACGATAATAGAAGGTTGAAAATAGTCCAGCACTGACTCTATACATGATTTTGTTATTTCGACAAATTTATCACTTGTTGTATGTCTTGGAAAGTTCAAGGAGCAGCCACCGTCTTCGACATAGTGTTCTCCCGTTGTAGGAAAGAAGCCTGGTTCAAACAAATGTGTATGAAACGTGAACACTTCAGAACAGCCACGCAGTGCTGCATCGACACCATCACCATAATGAACATCCAAGTCAATATATAACACTTTCTGTGGAAGCAAGCAAAGGATCAAATGAACAATATCGTTTACATAACAATAACCGCTAGCTTTATCATACATGCCATGATGTCTCCCACCATCAAAGTTAAAAACAATATCATAAGTCTTGATAAGTTCTGCAGCTTGTTTAGCTGATCCCAACAATAACCTGCAATATTCCCATACACCTGTGAAAGCAGAGCAATCATCAACGAGACCAAAGCGCTCCAACACTTCGATATTCAAAACTACACATTAATTTCCTTTTAACCTTAAGAGTACATTTAGATCTCTTTAAAACGTCAAGATATTCCTCTGAATGGTATAAATCCATTTGTTTTTCCTCTAAAGGTTCTGGCACAATGTATTTTACGCCAGGAATACATAATGATCTTATCAGGCTATGTATAACTGAGCTTCTGTTGATATTTGAAGGCAGAGCGTCATAAATTTTGCTGCTGTGTTCTGAGAAAAGCACGGCAATGTGTTTCATCTTTTTGCAGTCAAACGATGCGACCTCGCCAGTACCAAATCGACCTTTACAAAATGGCCCTGAAGGACAATATTATCGCGTTCTTAGACACGGGGACAGGAAAGACGCTGATTTCTTTATTATTAATTCAGGACTATATCGCCTTGAACAGAGTCTGTTTCGTTGCGCCGACTATTCATTTGGTTTCACAGCAAGCCCAGACCATCAGAGAATTCATTGGATGCAAGACAGGTACACTTAAACTTCAAAAGTATTTAACGCTTTTTCCAAGTCGAGCTCACATCTATGGCTTCTACTCCGATGGACTTAAAATTAATTGAACAAAGCTTGACTGATGTTTCCGTAATTGTGTGCACACCGCAGAGTCTTGTGAATTATATGCGCCATGGAATGCTTAGATTTGATCAATTCTCTCTACTTATACTGGACGAGTGTCATCATACCACTGGGAATCATCCGTATAATCTTCTGATGGAAATGTATCATAAATTCAAACTGGTGAGTGATATTCAGCTTAGAGTCTTTGGAATGACTGCGTCGCCTGTTCGTTCCGGTGGTTTTGAAGTCACGTCTAAACTTCTGGAGCTTCAGAAGAACATGGATGCTCGGCTTGTTTCAGTTAGCAAAGATCAACTGATTATGAACAAAGCCCAAGAAGTTATCGTGAGGTATTCTGCTGAGTCTCCCGATAGTCTATGTCAAGACGCCACGCTATTGAAAGCTTACAAGTTTTATATGAAACGCCTGGTAGAGATTGTGAATTTAGTTGCAGAAGAAGGAGATGAGAATCTTTATGGTAAATTCTCCAAGATGGTGCGGACGGTGAATGACACAAAATGCGAGTTGGGCACTTATTGTGCAACACAGATTGCATACAATTATTCCAATGTTGCTTATTCGGCCTTGCTGAGTAAGCGTGAAGCTTCATCTGGTCACATTGTTTACTTTGATGACAATTATGATGGTCACGAAATGGAAGTTGAAATACCAGACTTAATTGAGTTAAATACTTCCGATGAAACTTTTAAAACGTCAAAATTACCGAAAGATTATCAACACATGCCGAAAATTCCAGAGTTTAACGATATTACGGACAAAAGGAGCGCTGTGACAGACAAAGTTATTCGACTTTGCGATATTCTAGAGAACTATTGTGGAGACGATTTTGTGGGAAATAATTTTCGATGTCTTGTTTTTGTTGAGAAAAGAGCAACTGCAAAGTCTCTGGCAAGCTTATTGGATATCCTTAATCCGGTGCTGTTCAGCAATTGCCTTAAAGTTGGCTTTGCAGTTGGAAGCCATTCAGGCATGAAAGAAAGTGAATCATCTTCCATCAATAGTCAGGTATTTAGTAGCTTTAAGGAGGGAAAAATTAACTTGCTTGTTGTTACGTCGGTTGCTGAAGAGGGAATTGATGTAACTCAGTGCAATCTTGTCATCATGTTTTCACCTTCAAAAACTGCATCAGCTTACATTCAGTCTCGAGGAAGAGCAAGAATGCCTGGTAGCAAATATTTCATTATGGTATCTTCAGATTCGGATTTGAAGCAAATCGTTTCTGCACAGTTATCTGAAAAAGCAATGAAGAACGTGGTGGTAGAAGAGTTACTTGACAATGGTTTAGAAGTTGGAGAAGAGATCATTGAAGGGGATGAAGATTTAATTATCCCAGCGACGGGAGCAATCGTTACTAGAAGACTTGCTCCAGACATCTTGAGAAATTATGTTCAATCTATCATTAAGGGACATCTTACTGAAGACGATGGTATGGAATTTCAATTGATCAATGGAGTGGATAGTTTTGGATACGCTTTTACGGTTATGTTACCATTGCCATCTCCATTAGCTAATACTCCAATTACTGGACCTTTGAGACTAAGCAAGTTAGTTGCATGGCAAAGCGTCTGTCTGATGGTTTGCAAAATGCTCTTTCAGATAGGAGCACTTAATGATCGTTTACTAGTTGACAAGATTATCAAGAAAGAGTCAAGAGTTGAACAATTTACTGAAGAGGAATCTTCTCTTACAAACTATGATTTCTACATTCCTGAATGTTTCAAGCCAGTAACTCTTACGAAAGAACTCTCCCACAGATATGTGATGCAAAATATTTCTAATTTGTCAATCTCCGTTAAAAATTTTACTGGATACAGAATTGAAATTTCTGTTTTTAATGATTCTAGTTGTGTTTTGCGTTATTGTTTGATTATTCCTCGAAAAGCTACAACTTTAAATGTAGAGCTTTACAAGATTCTTATTCATCCGCGTAATATGTTTGGAATCGATGCAGAATCATTTAAAGTTCATGTTCGCTTTATTAACGAAGAATTGTCGATTACAGCATCAGAATATGAGAAATATGTCTTGTTTCATATCAAGTTTTTCTCACTGATAATGCGGATACGAGATGATGCTCGATCTGAAACAACGGAGGATGTATTCCAAAAAGAATACGTTTTAGTTCCATTATTACCCGGAACTGGCTTTAATCCTGATATTTCCTTGATGGACCGCGTATTATCCTTTTCTTTCGATCAAGCTTATGACAAAGAATTTAAAAAGGGAGACCTTGTTATTGCAAAGCACAATTTCTTCAAGTACATATTGCTAAAACACAGGTCCGACTTGAATGTTGACAGCAAGATTATTACTGATTCTTCATCTAACTCTTTTTCTTTACGAGAGTACTTTGAAAAGAAGCTTGATATCAAGTTCGATAATGATACTCAAGTTTATCAATGCACACACTCTCCAGTGTTCAAGAACTACCTTAATCCATTGAAGAATAAGGAACAAGTCCATGAAGAACAAGAACCCATGTTCATGGTACAATCCTTGGTTGTTAAATCTCCTTTCTCGTCTTTACAGCAGAATTACTTCTTTTTGATTCCGACAATAACATATCGTACTGAAGATTACTGCTTGATTTTGGAACTCTTGGATAGAGTCATATCGCATTCATTGAAGAAACCTGCAGATTCAAATCTTGTTGATCTATTACTGACTGCATGTTCTGCTCCCACTCTTTACGATTATTACTACAATTACGAAATACTTGAATGGTTTGGAGATGCTTGTTTGAAATTCTATGCATCTGTGGATGTTTTTAATAAGAGCAAATCTGCCGATGAAGGAACACTAACAACTGCTCGTGGCAGGCTTGTTTCTAATGAATTCCTCCATTCTCTTGCTTTGAAACTGAACCTCGAAAAGTACATTATTGTTAATCCATTCTTTCCAAACCAATTTCATGCACCCTTCATCAAACCTTGGATTCCACTGAGAAAGGCTGATGATGAAACTGGTTTCGCTGGCAGATTGTACAAACAAATCAGCAAGAAAATGTTGGCTGATGTTGTAGAAGCCATTCTTGGCGCTCTCTGCGTTTTTGATCAGAACTCTTGTATTTCTTTTATGCGTAATTCTGGAATCATTTCACAGTTGGCTCTAGACATACTCTTTGGCAATAATCCAGGCATTAATGAGAATCTTTATCCAGAATGTCTTGCTGCGGAGCCTCGTTTACAATATCTAATGACTGAAAAACTCAAGTATCAATTTAAACGCCCATCCCTTCTTTTCGAAGCTCTATCTCATCCTTCTGCTGGCAATGAAAGATCGTATGAACGACTAGAATTCCTTGGTGATGCATGTCTAGATTTCATTGTATCCAAACTAATTTATGAAAAGTTTTCCCGTGAGACTCTTGAAAAGAATGAAACAACACCATCTCTGCTAACAGAATTAAGACAACAAATTGTAAACAATATTTCATTGGGTAGAATGATTGTAGAGAATGGATTGCAAGATTTTCTATTGTATAATAGTTCTGTACTAAGAGAAGAAATTCATGAATTTACTACAAATTATCTCTCTCAACAAGAAAACATTGATGCATCGCCTTTCGAGCTGGATCTGGAACCTCCAAAAGCACTTGGTGATATGCTAGAGTCTCTGGTTGGAGCAATCCTAGTCGATTCCTGTTTTGATTTTGATCTAACTTTTAAAATCGTGAATAGTTGTTTACTTCAGACATTTATGAGCCGCCATCTGAGCACTACAAGTATCAAGAATCTAAAGACTAATCCTGTCCGCTTGGTTTACGAGACTTATCAGAGTTATACTGCAAATGGTGAAAACCATAAAGTTTTCATGGGCGATGATTTACAGTTTCAATATTTCTACTCCAGAGACGAAGATTTATGGCATTGTTCATTTCTGGCAAAGCAGGAATTAAAAGGATTCGCAAAGAACAAGAGTAAAATAATTGCAAGAAGACAAGCATCCGTGCAGGCGATAAATAATTTACTAAACAGAAGCTAATTCATGGTAAACTTTTACAACTTTTGATAATTGTTCCTTATCCTCATGATCAGAATAGACAACAATAAAATCAGTTGGTAGGAATACATCATAGAAACCAGAAGATTTCCTACGCAACCATAAATCAAATTCATAATTGTTTTCTTCCAACAAAGGAGATAGAACAATATTATTTTGGAATTGATGATGACCACTACAATTATTCATACACTCATAAAAAGCATAATCATCAACAATGAAGGACAGCTGTTTCAATAATATTGTAGTTTCTTTACGAAGATCCAAGTTAACTATAGCAGCAACAACAATAATAATCTTGACATGAATAAATTCTGAAGTGAAATCATTCAGCGTGACAACTCTAACAATGAAATCATGATAATCATGATAATCTACCAAAGAATCAGTTTGATCAACTTGTTTGTCATAGTCAACAATCGCCCTTTTGATAACAGCAACAGGACTTTGATTTCCCTTTATAATTAAAACAAACCCAAATCCATCCTGAAACCACAAGACAAGATTTCTTTCAGAGTGATCAAACTCCAATAATACCAACACAGAAGTAGAGTTATCCTTCTTCTCAACTCTAAAAGATGTCGCACCAATAACCTCAACCTCTTCAACTTCTTCACTTAATTCTAATTCAATGTACCATTTAACAACATTAATCATTTCCAAATTTGTTCTCAAGACCAACTGATACTGATGATCATTATTTCCGATTGGAGTAGATACAAACAATCTGTTATTCAAATCAACAGGATACTCAGACGCAGTGATTAAATTAGATTCAATTCCAGTGATGGGATTATACGCCAAATCTTTTGTTTTAGCAGTATCAGTAACTCCAGTACCACCACTTTCCAATTTGTAGCATTTATACAATGGTCTTGTCATGTTTACCAGAAACATTTTAACTTGTAACAACTGTTGTTGCGAAGTAGTAGTAGAAGAATAAGGAACATCTTTCAATACCAAATAAGAACCATCCAATTGGTAGTAATAATCTGTAGCATCAATAAGTTGTTGTTTCATCACTAATAACACTGAGACCGAAACATTTAAAACTACACCACCACACAAACAAATTAATCTACAACAACTACTACATACCTTTTAGTTTTGTTTCTCCATTAGGTGGTGTCTTTAACAATTTCAAACGCGTTTCATTAGAATGTTGTTTCAATTCAATCAAACCATCAGCGTCATCAGAAGAGTAACCACACGGTCCTATTACACTGTAAGCAACACTTCTTCTTTAAAAGTATACCATTAAACGACCACAAAGACATGGTTGATAGCATTAAACAACAATTTATTAACAACGCGTAAAGAATCATTTTCAACAAGAAACAACCAACTTCAAATCTTTTCCTTCCAATTCTTCCAATTCTTCCAATTCCATCTCCTTTTCATTACACAAATGCAATAAACAAATGAAATAATAACTAATTGTAATATCTTCATTTTTGTTGGTANCACTTCTTCTTTAAAAGTATACCATTAAACGACCACAAAGACATGGTTGATAGCATTAAACAACAATTTATTAACAACACGTAAAGAATCATTTTCAACAAGAAACAACCAACTTCAAATCTTTTCCTTCCAATTCTTCCAATTCCATCTCCTTTTCATTACACAAATGCAATAAACAAATGAAATAATAACTAATTGTAATATCTTCATTTTTGTTGGTATGTTTCAATTCAGTATCCTGTAGAACTTTTTTAAAAGAAACATCTTCTTTATCGTGTTGTTGTTGTTGTTGTTGAATATCTTGCCATAGAGTATCCTTCAACTTCTTTACATCAACTCTCTTTGCTCTTTTAGTATAATTCAAACCCTTGTTATCTTCTTCTTGATGAGATTGTTGAAGTGATTGAGTGAATTGGAGTGATTCAAATGGAACATTAGTATCTTCTTCTTCTTCTTCTTGATAGTGATCAGGATAATCAACATCATTATCATTATCAGCAGCAGCAGCAGCAGCAGCATAATCTCCTTCTTCTTCTTCTTGATACCCAACCTACACACAATCACTTTAATCAAAATCCAACTACTAATAAAAAACCTTTACCTTGAATTTAGGTTTAAGAAACATTCTTCTAATATCATCATATCCATAGTGTAAATCTACAGGAAGTAGAATAGTAGTGTTTAATGTTTTAGCAGCAGCAGTAGTAGTAGTAGTAGTAGTGGAATTAGTTGTAGTAGTCTTTTTAAACAAGACATCTTCAGTTAATCTATCTTCTTCAATGTTGTTAAAGTCAATTCTAAACTCTACACCAGCACCACCACCACCAGTAGTAGTAGTAGTAGTAGTAGTAGTAGTCTTCTTTCTATCTCCTCCTCCTCCTCCTCCTGATGTAGATGAAGATGAAGTTATCCCTAATCCTTGTTGCAATATCCTTGTCAGCTTGAAATGCTCAGGACCAGCCCAATTCTTTTTCAAAGTAGAAGAAGAAGTAGTNATCTTCAGTTAATCTATCTTCTTCAATGTTGTTAAAGTCAATTCTAAACTCTACACCAGCACCACCACCACCAGTAGTAGTAGTAGTAGTAGTAGTCTTCTTTCTATCTCCTCCTCCTCCTCCTGATGTAGATGAAGTTATCCTTAATCCTTGTTGCAATATCCTTGTCAGCTTGAAATGCTCAGGACCAGCCCAATTCTTTTTCAAAGTAGAAGAAGAAGTAGTAGAAAACAAGTGTAAATCATAATCATTTCTAGAAACAGAGAATTTAGTAGAAGTAGTAGAATGTCCTTCATTTACAACAACAACAACAACATTATTTCCTACTACTACTTGTTGATCTTCTTCAAATCCAATACATTCTGAATCTTCTTCTGAATCTTGTTGTAATACCATTAAATCAGGCATTGGTTCAACAACATACACAAACTCATCATTATAAACCACTTCATCATCATCATCTGTATCATCTGTATCGTCTGTTTCTTTACTTATTAAAGTATCTAATGTAAAATCTCTCTTGGTAAAATCAAAGTGTTTCAAAGCAGGACAAATAGAACAATTTGAAGTAGTAGTAGTAGTAGTAGTAGTAGTGAGAATACTCTGTACATCCAACAACATTGAAGTAGCAATAGTTTCATCTTTCTTTTGTAGAGGATAATACTGTTTGGAATCTATAATATAGTCCAAACCAACTTCATTAGATTCCAACTGATTCATTAATAATTTATCAACAATTGTTTCATCCTTCTGATTCACAGTTGTCTGATTCACAGTAGAATTTGTAATCTTTAGAAAACATGGATCAGAAAGAGAAGATGGAATCAATTCGAATTTCTTTAATTTGATGGAATCTTCTTTAAGAGTGAGAGAAGAAGATTGAGACTTTTTAGAAGTAGAAGTAGAAGTTGTTGTTTTAACTCCATCTTCTTGTTCTTCCTTCTTAACAACCTTCCCTCCTGAACTGATCAATCCTTGTAATAAATCTTCTGATTCCTTGTTTACTGCATCAACTCTACTTGTATATACTTTAACACATCCTAAACAATTATTAAACTCTAGTTCCTTGTGTTACCATCAAGTGTATAGGAAACTTGCAGGAAATTAACACTCTTTTCTTTTGACAATGAATGAAAGTAATCAATCAATTGAACATTAAATGAATTCTTGGAATTGATTTTATTCTGATTTGCCTGTTTTAACCATTCTTCAACTGATGCAGAATGAGAGGAAGTCATCTCTGTGTTTTTTTTTTTGAGAAACAAGAGTGATTCTGTGATTGGGGAATGAAGACATTGTAAGAATCCATGTAGGAGCACATTATGCTATTATCCAAGTTTTGACTCAGCCAGCAGTGAACCTTACAAAGAAGAATATTTATATACTTTATTGTAGAATAGATTATATTGATTTTGAGGTCATAATCATGTTTTTACTGGACTTGTCAAAATGGCCGATCTTGAAACAACATATAATCGACAATTTAAGGTATAATCTTGTTATTAATCGATAGATAATAGAATGATGACAACTTTTATGGAAGATCAGATCAATAGTGCAAGGACTGTCTAAGTTATCTCGCTGAAACCACTTTGGCCATGTAAATGATGGGCTTAAGCAATGAAGTTGAAACACCATAGTTAATTTTTTAAACCGATTCTATTACAATATTCGTGCATCTAATCTCATTGTTCGCCTTAATTGTCGTTCATTCAAACTCTTTTTTTTTTTTGATCATGGATTGAGATTCAAGAGAAACACGTGAATACATTGTTTCAATGTCTTGCAGCGCATAGACAGCATTACCAGAAAAGCAAGGATATTCTACGCTATCTTCCCTTGTACGCCATAAGTAAGAGCTTGTTCCAACTAAATCATTCTCAATTAGAAATCTTTCGATTTCATCTGCGTGTATGTCTGCAGTATCAGTATCCAAATCTAAACTGTTTGACCTTCTGCATATAATTATGGCGAGCAACTCCTTGCATACTATCGCGACCATGTAGAAGTATTAACAGAAGCAAAAGAACCGACATCATGGTCTCTGCGAGACATACTCTTACTAAATCTTCAGCAAGCCTTCATGTATATGTCATTTTCATGTAGCTCATTTCCTTCTTAATAGTAAATCTTCTGTAAGTACCAATCAAGTTTTGTAAACTTATAATAAGATGAGCAGATGAGTGCGAGACAAAAGTACAGGAGCGTACGTATAGTAAAACTAAAATATACAAAGTATAAAAGTGTAAGAGTGTAAGAGAATCAAAGCAAAAGTTCGAAGGACAGTCACTGTAAGGAATAGGTGGAAGCATTGCAGATGCCCCGAAAGGGAGGTGTTAAACCCTCCGGTAGAATGTCGATCTTGTAGATCATCTCAGAAAACGATTGGTTTGGTAAAAAAACAGCTGATTTTTTCTTCTTACAGTATTTTCCTGAAAGTAAGCAACGCGTGATCAAGCCTCAAAATTTTTCACAAATGAGTTTCTTAATTAGAA
>JALGPX010000156.1:0-18692 GCA_023515795.1 Amoeboaphelidium occidentale | reverse complement strand
CTCCATCTTTTGTAAACAAAGATCAATTTCCTCTTCCTCAAACGAAGAATCCTTTTCTTTAACAGCGTCACGGATTTCATTAACACTGTGCTTATCTGAACCAGTGTTTGATGCACCACGTGCTTCACTGACTAGTTTCATGAATGTGTTCAATCTTTGCTGAGAGATACCCTTCTTCTGTTGTGGTGGTTCTGGCTGAGAAGCAGGCATAGATGCAACAGAGGATTTCTGAGTACTTGGAGCAGAGAAGATAGTGCTCAAGTTATTCCCATCAGTGTTTGTTTTACTGGTGATGTTCTTGTCAACCATGAAACTCAAGTCACCATCGCTGGTAGTCATTGAAGTTTGTTTCTTGGCAGTTCTTCTTGTAGTTCTTGCTGGCAAAATCTCACCAACATCTGATGCATCATCATCATCAGAGTTATCATCAGAAGCAGTGTCAGAATCAGAATCAACCTTTGGCTTCTTTACAGTTTTACCCATACTCTTTCTGGACTTCTTCTTTGATGCTTCTTCCTTCACTTCTCTGAAAATAGAATAGTTAGTCAATGCAACAGCTTCTGTTGCATCTTTCTTTTCGACTCTTGGAGATAAACGAGCTTTAGCAAAGGCAGTAGCAAGACGAATCATAGATTCAAGAGTACGAGGTGTAACTGGGAATACTCTTGTTGATTTCTCTTCGATCAATTGATTTGCACGCTCTCTGAACTCAACATACTTTTCTCCGATTAAATCACAAGCCTCTTCGGTCAATTCTGGATGAATTCTGGTCTTTGCGTAATGGATATACTTTTTCAAGAAATCAATCTTCAATAAACGCTTTCTTGTAGAAGAAGAACCAATAGTACTCAAATCAACAGTCGCAAACTTTTCCCAAGGTGTATCATCATCGTCGGCATTAGCGGCTTGATCGCCATCATCCTGATGAGCAGCAGCATCATCACAATCTTCCAAACGCAAACTGTGCAAGCCCAAAACATGCTCAGCGAGAATCCTGTCTCTTCTTGCACTGATTTCATCCAACAAAATAAAAACCAAATCAAATCTGCTCATCAAAGAATCAGGCATTGCAGTATTTGCAGCTGGAGACAACCTGTTATCATACTGACCAAATTGTGGATTAGCAGCAGCTAAAACAGAACATCTTGCATTCAGAGTTGTATGAATACCAGCCTTTGCAATTGTAACAGTTTGTTGTTCCATAACTTCGTGAATAGTAACACGATCAATATCAGTCATCTTGTCGAATTCATCAATACAAACAATACCACGATCAGCAAGTACCATCGCACCAGCTTCCAACCTACGATCACCAGTATCCTTATCAGCAACAACAGCAGCAGTCAAACCAACACCAGAAGAACCTCTTCCTGTAGTAGCAATAGCAAGCGGTGCCATCTTCAAGACAAAACGCAACATTTGTGACTTTGCAGTAGAAGGATCACCAACCAGTAATAAATTGATATCTCCTCTGATATGTGTACCATTCTCTAAATTCTTCTCTTCACCACCTAACAACTGCAATAACACTGCCTTCTTCAACATGTTTGAACCATAAATAGAAGGAGCAATTGACTCTGCAAGAATCTCAAAGATATTCTTTCTCTTGCTGATTTTCTTTATAGTTTCAATATCCTTATCAGACACAGGCCGCTGATAAATAGACTTAACAATTGGCTGAACATTATTAGCAATGACAATAGTACGAAACGAAGGATTAGAATTCTGTTGACTCAATCCACCCAAGGAACGATAAACACCAACCAACTTCACGCGATCACCAGGCTTACACAAATCCACCAGATCCCCATGCAACACAACATCGACTGAACGAGGCAACTGACCAGTAGGAGCTTTTTCTGGCATCTCCTGCATAGAAATAGTCTGGAAATCAACATACTTACAGAACCCATACTCAGTCTCAAGAGGATTATTATCCTGATCCTTTTGTGGATAAACAGAAGTAGTAATTGGATCATTACCAATCATTGTATTATCAGTGTACTCTCTGAAATGGAATGCCTTTGTCTTGTCACAGTAATGAACACTCTTGCGCACTTTAGGCCGAACAAGAGAACAACGAGTAACAATACCCTCCAGAATAACCAATCTACCCAAATACCGCGCCATCAGAGTACGTGGATTAACTTCATTCAAAGGCAATTCTCCCTCGAACCCAACATGAAACTCTTCCTCATTCCAATCACCTTTGCAATTAATAAATCTATAAATAGCACAATTAAATAATTTTACCATGACGACCATCATAAAGAGAAATAACAGAATTCTTTAAAGATTTCTGCATCCAAGGAATAACTTCAACCGGATTAGAAACAGTCCTACAGGAGGTTGTAATTAAATTGAAGGAAAGAATTCTCTTACATGTCCCAATAACCTCTTCTGAATTCTCTTAAATCATTTAAATTAACAATTAATCTTCTTTGGTTCCTTTGGATCATATTCATAATTTTTCCTCTATGGTAACCATTCTATAATATTATTAAAGGGTTTAAATAGAAATTAGGGTTAGGGTTACCTCTGCTTCCAAATATTCACTGAAATTTCTAATGAATTCATCACTCTCATTAACAATATTTAACTGAGCCATTTGTTTCTGTTGCTGTTGTTGTTGTTGTTGTTGAAACAGAAGAAGGAAATTTTATGTTGTTGTTGTTGTTGTTGTTGTTGTTGCTCCAATCAGCCAATCAGCCAATCACACTCTCTCAATCAATCCAACTTGGTTTCCTTTTCCTCCAANCAAATATTCACTGAAATTTCTAATGAATTCATCACTCTCATTAACAATATTTAACTGAGCCATTTGTTTCTGTTGCTGTTGTTGTTGTTGTTGTTGTTGAAACAGAAGAAGGAAATTTTATGTTGTTGTTGTTGTTGTTGCTCCAATCAGCCAATCAGCCAATCACACTCTCTCAATCAATCCAACTTGGTTTCCTTTTCCTCCAAATAATCCTAATGAAATCCTTAATTGATCGTATACTCATCCTCTTAAACATTTCCTCTACTTCATCTGCTGAGAATGAATATCATTTATTTTATTCTTTGGTAATTGGATCTATTCTGAGTTTACTTGTTATATTTCTACTACAAACTACTTCACAACTATTAAATCCAACAACAAAAACTTTTAGAGATAAACATGTTCTTGTTACAGGTGGAAGTAAAGGAACTGGTAAAGCATTGGCTATTCTGTTGGCTAAGAAGGGTGCTCATGTAACGATAATGGCGCGAAATGAAAAAGATTTGAATGATGCATTGAAGGAGATTAAAGAGAATGCTTTTAGTAAAGAACAGATTATTTCTGCTATTCAGTGTGACGTCACTGACTCTGATAAAGCTGCTGTTGCTGTCCAGAAAGCATTTGATTCAAAGCCTTTGGATTATGTATTTTGTTTTGCTGGTGCGTCTGTGCCTGGATTCTTTCAGGAACAGGATTTATCTCTGTTTCGTAAAGGAATGGATTTGAATTATTTTGGTGCGTTGAATGTAGTTCATCCTGCTGTTAAATTGATGATTCAAAGTGAAAACCCAGGTAGTATTGGATTCTGTGCATCAGTCTTGGGTATGTTCTCCTTAGTTGGGTACTCTCAGTATGCTCCCACTAAATTCGCATTAAGAGGTCTTGCAGAAACACTGAGACAGGAACTGAAACCATACAATATCAGTACACATATAATGTTTCCAGGTACAATTCTATCACCAGGATTCATTGAAGAACAAAAGACTAAACCAGAAGTAACTAAATTGATTGAAGGTGCTGATGAAGGACAGAAGCCTGAAATAATTGCTGAAGCATTTCTAAAAGGAATGGAACAGGGACAGTTCATGATTACATCTGATATAATTGGAGAATTAGCAAGATGTTGTTCTAAAGGTGTGTCTCCCACTAATAATTATGTCACAGATGCTATACTGTGTGCTCTTGGCTGGATAGTGTTTCCGTTCTGGAGAATGTATGCAGACTATTTAACAGTGTCACACGCAAAGTCCAAATCCAAGCAAAAACTAAACTAATTAAACCCTCTGAAAGCGTCTTTTAATTCTACAGAGAGTCTTAATTCAAAATTTTCTTTTGGAGGTGTGACTCACACTGAATCAGAACTTTTGATTGGCTGAATTCTGAGAACGTCATTGCTCCAATCACAACAAAATTTCAACTCTTGAATGATCTTGGATACAAACTCAAGATCTGCTTTAATCCAAAGAATACCCAACAGCAGCATCAGCAGCAGCAGTAGAAGTAAAATGCCTCTGCAGAAAGCGACTTTACAAGCGGCTTTGAGATCAGCTTTTCTGTTCTTTAATTCCCAAACAGAAGATTTACTTGAAATTGCTCAGAGGATAATTCATAATTTGGATTTGAGTTCAATTGGATCCTTCAGTGCTACCGCAGCTTCACCAATTCAGTTTTATGATTTATTTCAACATGAAATGATGACGTGTACAATTTTCATTATACGGAAGGGACACTCAATTCCTCTGCATAATCATCCTCAACAAACTGTAATATCGAAATTATTACGTGGGAAATTGAGGATTGTATCTTATGATTTATTATTATCATTGAATGGTTCCGACTGCACTTGTCGCAAAGTTGCTGATGTTAACATTGAAGAAGAACAATCAATGCATTTAGTGCGGCCCACAGAACGGAATCTTCACGCTGTACACGCTTTAGAGACTTCAGTCTTTATTGATTTTATTGGTCCGCCTTATGATGATACGATGAGGCCAATTTCTTATTTTAGAGTTATAAGCAAAGAAGAAGGGGATGATTACGAGTTATTTCGGTTGGAACAATATGAGCCTGATTTGCACTTGGAACACATTTCCAATTTCACTTCAGCTTCCTATGATTATAATTTTGTCACGAAAAATGTGAATTCGGCCGATTCCCAATAAAGATTCTTTTTGCTGTATTTCTTCATTATTGTTGAAATGTTGCTCGCTTCTGGAAGAATGTTGGTCTGTTTGCTGAAGTTGCGGTAGAGTTTGTTCGTTCAGATCGTGGTGAAATAGAAGCAGTAGCATTAGTAGTTGCAGTTGTAGATAAATCTCTGGTAGATCCAGTGGAGAAGAAACCAAATACAGACTTCTTTTCCCTCTTTTCCTGTAGTTCTCGTAGTAGAGAGCTCTTTCTGTGCACAATCATTGGGTCCTTGTTTTCTTCACTTAGTGCTGTAGATAGTGGAGAAGATGCAGACAATGATAATGATGAAGATAGATTCTGGAATGATGATGTAGTCACTGCACTCGATCCATAAATATCCTCTGGCACATTGATGTTCAACAAGGAAGTCAGAATGCTAGGTGACGCATTTCCTAAAAAATTAAGAAAATACGATAAAAATAGATACCTTGTGTAATTGATATTTGTGCAGCTTCTGCTTCTTCTGTGGTCAGGGAAATTCTTCGCATTAGCTGTCTTTGTGTAATAACTTGACTATTGACATATGCTATGCTTTCTACTTGTGAGAGCCAACTGACTTTATCTGTATTGGATATTGTTTGGAATGTGTATGCTTCTTTTCCAACATGGACTAGTTTGAATAAATGCTGAAGAATAATTCCATCTTCAAGTTTCTGAGGAGGAGCAGTGAATAGCATCGCGTTTGCGAGATATATCGGTGGTTTTAGCAGTAGAAATTCTTCTTTTCCATCCTTCTTCTTTGAATATGCAGTAAGGAGTATCATATCAGAGAACAAGATATTCAGGACTTCAAAGTTTGCCTTTTTGCTTCCAGCAGGTTGAATTAAAGTGAATGACTTCTCTCCTATCAGTTTCCTGTTATTATGTATCAGAGTAAGAGGTTCGCATTGATTATTCCACTCGATACAATGCTGCAAGTAACGAATGCGATATTCGGTTTCTTTTTTCTTGACTGCTTCATTAACTTCTGCTACCACTTTTTCAATCTGCTCTATGGTCTCTTTAATAACAGGATAATCTGGATGGTCCTCTGGGGTCAGTGGAAATAATCTCTTCAGTAATATCGGGTATCTAGTAATCCTGTGCATCGGTTGAATGAGGATATCAGCGAGTGACAGTTTTGATAGTTGTGGTCTGCTTTCGCATTCTTTCAAGAACTTTAGAAACTCGTTATTTTCTTTGAGCTTTGTTAAAGTTCTATAAGAATTATTTTGGTTGACGCAATAAGAGAGATATGCCGTTTTCATTTGAGGTATCTTTTCCAAAATACAATCATTGAAAGGCTCATTGAGTTCAGGATCTGAATTCAATTTCGCTTTCATCTGTTCTGATATTTTTGTGTGTAGATTAACAACTTCCTGCAAGTTTCCAAACAAACCATTAACAGTAGGACGAGGAACCAAACCAGAGTTGGAAATTGGCAAGTAGAAAAACTTTATCGCTAGCTGAATGTTTTCTGTATAGCCCTTTTCTGTTTCAACTAGCTCCATTAGTACTGCTTTTCGCTTCTGGAGCTTCTTGGCGATATCATCATCAGTTGGAGTTGATTTTATAGGTGTAGCTATCAATTCCTTTGCCTTCATGTAGAATGTAGTTTCTCCCAAAACGTGTTGAACAACTGTCGGTAGGACATTATCTGGTAGACAGACTTCATTACCAACAGAATCTTCAAATATCAGGGCATAGTCTGGAGATGACCAGCTGAAACCCGGAGTTACCTTCTTTGACTTTGAGATAAGTTGCTGTATCAAATCCTTTGCAAGTGAATTCTTACTGACTGCGATAGTTTTCCTTGTTCTAGATGGTCTCAATACATCTTCTGTAGATGGCAAGAAGACTTTAATCAGTGCAGATTCTGGAACTGCTGCGGCAAACTCTTGCAAAGACTTGTCTAATTCAGGTACTCCCCAAACTCCTTCCTTGATTTCTTCCTCAGGTATAGTTCTTAGAAGAGAACCCAAGCTCAATGCTAAATCAACTTTGCAAGCCTCAAGATCCCTGAATAGAAATTGAATCTTCTTTTCTAATTGCTGAATCTGACCGCTTACTTGGTCTTTTGATTGTTTCTCTTTCTCTTTGAGCTTGTCTTTTCCTCTGATAGTAAACGATGCAGGTTCTCCTTTCGCTTCTTTAATTTTGCCCAAGGCCGCTTTCAGATTCTGCGATACTTTGAGTTCTTTGGTTAATCCTAGATATTTTTCTAGAAGTGCTCTGCAATTCTCAAAAGAACTATGATCAGTATTCATTTGATTATTCGCTTCCTGCTTTGTGCTTACACAACGCATTTTCACATTAATGCGGCATGACTTGTGGCAAATGTAATGACAAGCCTCACATCTTACAGCGGTTTGAGAGCTATCAGTAGATTCTTTGAAGGCTTTGAAACACTTCTCACAATACTTGCCATATGTGCTCAAGTAGTTTATAAAAGGGTGCTCGTCAACTTGTTTCCCCTCGGCCAGTATACTCAAAGACAATTCACCGTTCTTGAATTTATCATTATCGTTATCCGTCTCTGGATTTGAATTTTCTATAGAAGTGTTTGATGTCATCTTCTGGTTCTTTTTGTGAGACGCCGCTTCTAGCGCAATCTCTTCTAGCAATGGAATGGCAAGTGGGGAGCTTCGCCATTCTAAACTGTACTTATCCAGTAAAGAAGCAATCTTTGAAGCATGAGCCTTGATCGTGTTGGTTGGAAGATCAATAAACCTGTTAATTATTTTGTCCACATGGGTATTTGTAAGCGTGTTTGCTTTCCCCAAATCACAGACTAATGCCTGATATGCTGCACTCTCAAAGAATGACTCATTGTAAGTAACTCCGGGTGCACAGAGTGTTGATAAGTATTCCATGGCAACATATCTCAAATCATCAAACATGTCCTCCGTAGGCTCTTTCAATAAAGCATGCAATCTTGATTGTAAAACTTCATAAAGAATTTGATCTTTGTCTGATGTGAGAGGCAAGTATTTCTGCAACCAGAAAGGAGAATTCTCCAACAAAAATTTCTGTACAATCCTGTATGACTTTTGATGCTTCTGGTGTGATGTAGCCTTTGAGAACGCCTGCGAAAATTCTTCTGCTTCATTAATAAAAACATACAATGGAAACTTTTTCTTGTCCAACAAAAACAGCACGAAGTATAGCCTCAAGAAAGGATGATGGAACAAGCCCGTGAAACCGCTCTGTTCCAAGTCTCGAATAAAACCTGACTTTAAGCTCTCATGCGGTGCTTGCGATGGTCGTTCTTCTTGCTGCTTCTTTACAAATTCTCTCAGTTCTTCAGTGCTCAATATCTTGAGTTTCCTTGCTGCGTCAGGTCTTGATGAAGCAGATGACGAGCGCGTCGCAATTGACCGCGGCAAAGAGGGTTTGTTCCTTCTTGTAGCATCAATTATATCGTTATTCGGCTCATGTATACTTATCCTTTGCAATGATAATGGTAACTGACCGTTCTGTGCAGCGACGATCTCCTTGTTCAATAACGGCACAGCAGGAGGTAAAAGAGACAAATCAGGTGCTGCACTAGAACCAATTGTTCGTGATCTTGTCCTTGTAGTCTTTTCTTTCTTCGGAACCTCTCTTAGCTCACTTAGTGACGAGAGTGGAATAGTGTTTGGAGTAAGAGTTGATAAAGCCCTTGATGGTCTAATCTGAAGCTGTTCAGCAGTGATATCAGCAGCCGGCGTGTTAACAGGTTTCAATTCAGTGTTGATATCCTCCGTTTTAGCCTCTTTTGTTTCATTATCCGTTGGTTTCGTGTTCGTATCTGTCTCATGTTCAGAATCAGACGATAGAAGCGATATTTGATCCAAACTCATAATAGAATCCAATTTGTTCTGTATAAAAGGCTTGGCCTCAATAACAGCCTCTGCTTCCTCGTTTTGACTATTTTGTTCCATAGGTTCGAGATTTATTGAATATCACCGCTAAAAATAGATTACATGCACGTGATCATAAGTATTTCACAAATAAAAGCGTCCATCGGGCTTTGTGTAGCAATGAAGAGCGCATTCGATGCGTGCTGAAGCGTCTACCGCTAGTTTTGGATTCTTCTTCTGATCAACCTAGAAAAACTAAAGTGGTACTTTTACGCAAATTAAATTCGAACACAATTAGTGTTGTAGCATACTATAGACCATGCAGATGATCAATAAGTGATCATACGATGACCCAGGTCATCCAGTGAACCAATGATAATAGACTATCCAGACGATTCTTGTGTAACCATGTGATGACCCGGGTCATCTGTTAAGCCAAACAAACTTTCTGTCCAATAGATATCCATGATACATTAGATTTCGAGATCCAACGAGATTTGAGTATTTGTACACACATGTAACCTTGAACGATCAAATCACCCAATGATATCGCTGGATTTTGACGAATTGGCCAATGATATTGCAGGATTTTGATTGAGCAAGATATACCCCCTTTAAGAAAGCGCATTCGTACTCCAGCTCGCAGCATGTAGACGCTTGAGCTGGAGCTCTGCACGATAAAGTATAATCTAATCGCCGTATTGCGCTCGTTTTAGCGGGCGAGCTTTGTTAAACAAAACAAGAGCTGGAAAAGGCGAAGATTACTAAAATGCTGCTCCGCTTCATCGTTTCTCGACGATTTGTTCAACTTGCGGCAACAAAAACGTTGATCCATTTATAATTGACTAAACGATTCTAAAGCAAAAGTAATTTTTCAGATAAGGAATCCTAATGCCATTGTTGAAATACGGCGGAACATCACTCCATACTATGTCGTGATCGGTACAAATTTGGTCCAAACAACCACCAAGAGATAGATTTCCTTTAATTCGCTGAATGAACTGCAACACCATGCAGATCATCTACGCGCTCAGGTCGACTAGGTTATGGTCTCAGCTTAGTTGCATAATAGCGCCAATCGTTTCAATCTCCCAACGCAATCTTGATCATTTTGATCGCCAAAGGATCAGATTATCACTCAAAGATCGCGAAAAGATCCTCAAATTTTTGTGGAATTCAAAATTTGGCAAATGTTTGTAAGAAAGAGTTATCGGTCGTTGTTATTATCCGCTATGCTTCTCTTATGCTTTGGAATGTTGTGGTTTGTTCCTACTGCATTATGGGACACGGTGACAATCACCGCGCGGTATGAGCAAGATTTATCACAAATAGTAATGACAGAAATGGAAATGCAAGAGGGCGAGGAAATCTACCAAGTTCCTTTACGGCGGCTTAACGGGATAGAAAAGATTTATGTGATTTACTTGGAAAGCAAACCAGAGCGTGTGGGCTCTATAAGACAAATGATGGAGCATCTTCGTTTGGATGCAACATACTTCCAAGCGTACACAGAAAATGATTACAGGACTCAAGTGTTTCTACACGGAAGAAATATGCCCGAGCTGAAGGATATCAATTTGCATTGGCGTAGAGAGGTCGCATGTTTTGCCAGTCATGTTGGAGTATATGAAGATATGCTGCGCAATAATGTTTCATCTGCGCTGATCATTGAAGATGATGCAGACTTTGACGCGGATATCGTAAGTAAATGGAACGATATCTATGATCATGAAATGCCAAAAGTTTGGCAAACGGTATTCCTCGGTAGTTGTGGAATTGCAGACCCTCAGAAACTAAGTCAACACGTATTTGAAGGTAAAAAGTTGAGCTGTACTCATGGATATGCTCTCACTCAGAGTTTCGCAAAGACTTTTTTAGACAACAATCCCATGGAAACATTTCCTGTCGATATTCTTCTGCACCACACTGCGGAGGAAAAGCAGATACCAATGTACTATGTTGAGCCCCCTTTGATTATCCAAACTCCAAGAACTAAAAGGAATCCTTCTCAGGTTATGAATGAAGGTCAGCTTTCCGGACAATCTCTTGATAAAAGTCTTCTTGCGAAGCTGAACATAAGTTACTGGAAGGATTGAAAGAAAAATGCGGTTTTATTCTATATGTTTAAATAAAAAAGAATGATGTATCTTGTTATTTCTGTATCATGCCACCAGGATACGTAGAGTATTGATATTGCCTCAAAAAAGGATGAACGAAAGGTGATATTGTCAGTGCGTGAAGAGATCCAGTTGAAAAAGAGTACGAGACATCATAAAGTTCAAAACCCTCAGACTTATTCCTGAAGTGTATCGGAACACTGCTTCTGAATGATGTAGCCGTTGGCCTTGATATCATCGATTCCATTTCCATCAACTTTTCCTTATCAAGGTCATGCACTAGGTCATAAAGACACATCCGTATGAGGTATTCAGGGTGATAACCAGCAAAGATATTATTTCCTCCGACGCTTCTTATCCGCATTGAAGGAAGTTCCACAAAAATTGTCATCGCGTGAAGATCTGCGAAGACCGGCCGAACTACAGGGCCAGGCCCCATAGGCATGACAGCTGAGGGGTCATTCTCAGATCTGAGCCGTTGGATACTTGAAGAATTAGTAGAAGAGGATGAAGTTCGGCCAATACTGTTCTTTTCCGGGCTAGGAACCGGAGATTTGTTCTCCATGCTTGAAACAGTAGACCCATCACAAGAACCAGAATCGTATGCAGGAGGAGATGTAACGGTATCATTAGAGCTGAACATGACGTCTTTAAGTTTTGGTCGTCCTCTTTTTCTCGGCACTGCATCGACGCAGCTGTCTGCTTTTCCGGTATTGACACATCTTGAACAAGGCCGCTTCTCTTCACACGCAATATGCGCGGCTTTGCAATGGACGCATGCCACGGTGACATTGAATCTCTTCTTGCCTGATGCCTTAGAATTCTTGGGTATATCCTCTGGCTTTTGCGTGTGATCGAGCCCTCGCTGATCATGGCCTCTGTAATGGGCCAATGGGTCAAACCTCTTCTGTGTCATTGTACTAATTAGGGAGCTGTTAATCATCTTGCCTAATATCTTACTTATAGCGTTATGGTAATAGTGCTATATATATAATTAAACTAAAAGTTCGTTATGGAAAAAGAAATTGACGTCATGGTGATCGACTCGGTTCTCACGTTTCACAGCCAGATCGCCGATTCGTTGGACTTTCGTCATCTTACGCAATCTCGGTTTTGGCCAATAGAAAGTTTGATAGTAATCTTTCGCAAATATTTTTTTATGCAGTAAAACTCAAACAATTTATTCAACAGAACAATTCGGAAAATCATTTGCTTTTAGACGTTCCACCTCCCGATTCAGATTCTGGTTCAAACGCGTAGGCAGATTGAGTGTGGGGTTTGTAGTACTTTGAGCTGATTTCGCTAGATTCCTCTTCTTTCTTGGAAGAACTTTTTGTGTCTTCAAATGTGTACATTCCAGAGAACAAAGATTCCTGCCTGTTCGTAGGCTTTTCTCTTTCTCTAGAGGTAGATGAGCCTCTTTCACTCATATCGCTGTCTTTTCGTAGAATCATTCTCCGTACATCCTCTGTAACGGCGTACAACCCACTCAATTCTTCTCTTCTTCCGTTAACCATTTCCAATTTTTTCAAAGCCATTTCTATCATGGACTCTCTTTTTTCAAGTCTTCTCTTATGTGACAATAAATCTCTCTTCATTTTGTCTACTTCAGCTTCTAAACTACGAGACTTTTGCCTTTCTTTGCTCAACAACTTTTCATAATGCTCAACTTCATCTTTCAGTCTTGCTTGAAGATTTTCCATCGCAGCTTCACTAGTTTCCAACAGAGACTGCATAGAAGATTTCCTTATCATGCTGTTGGTTTGTGTTTGCTGGGCCAACAGTTTCTCCAATTGCTTCGTCTGTTTTTGCGATATTTCAAGTTCTTGCTTAAGTAGCTTGGCATGTTCCGTAATTTCGGTAATGCGATGACCACCAGCGCTCTTTTGCCTAGATAAAGCATCTTCATAGTCTTGTATTTTATGCACTAAGTCATCGTTAACTCGAGTTTTGTCTTTTAGTTGACGGTCCATGTCATCAATCATCGAAGTGAGTTCCATGTTCTTGCTCTTTTCAGATGACAAAGAAATCATCATTTCAGATTGAACAGTGGATAGCTCATGTTTACAGATTGAAAGCTCATGTAGAAGGCTAGAAACTTGTCTCTTTGAATCAGCCAACTCTTCTTGTTTATGCTGCAAACTTTCACGAAGACTTCTTTGTACTTGCGTTGCTTCAGTTACCATCTTCTCAAATCTGTCAAGATGGCTAGATTTTCTTTCAAGCTTTTGACTAAGAAGCTTGAACCCTTCTTCCATTCGCTGTTCGGCTCGCTGAATTTTTCTTTCAGCTGTAGCAGGAAAAGATGAAATCGATCTCAGTTTTTCCATAAGCGTATCGGCAAAGATGTAAAAGTTTGATGTAGGAGATTCTGTAGGGAAATCAGATGGTGAAATGCCCAATTCATTGTTTCTGAAAAACTCATCTAAGTGAGCGTTCAGATTAACCAGAAGGGTATTCCTTTCCTCCAGGTAAGAATAATACCTTTGTTCAATGACTTTGGAAATCTGCTCTCCTTCAGAAATGGAACTTTCGCTCTTCAAAAGCTTTTCATTGATCTCTCTAATAATCACGAGTTTTTCTTTTAATTCGCGTTCTTTTCTTTCCAACAAAGCGTCTTTCTCTTTGATTTGTAATGAATACTTTGTTACCTTATCTTCTTGCTGTTTCATGATGAATGAAAGTTTGTCATGAGAAGCGACGGATTCTTTGTAAGCAAAATTAACCTCCTCCAAACGCCTTTGAAACTTGACCACTTCATTACGCAGATCTTCCACATCCTTACTCTTCTTAAATACTTCTTCTCTCAGCTGGTCCTTTTCTTCAACGTGTTTTCTCACAGTCTCATCAATACCAACTGAGTGCATGTCCAATCTTGTTGTTAATTCTTTCACTTCATTCTCTCTTTCCATAAGCTGCTTCACAAGCATTTCATTCTTTTCTTTAAATTGTTTCACCTGCTTGTCCAATTCATCACGAAGCTGCCTCTGCTGTGATGAAACTTCTTTAGATTGTTGCGCCCAACGATCCTCAACTTGAACAAGATCTCTCTTTTGACGTTCAATCTGATCCTTCTGTAACAATATTTCTGCATCTTTGCCTTGTAACAAAAGATCTTTTTCTTTGATTTCCTTTTGTAAGGCGTCAAGTCTCGTATGAAGCTGATCAGATAAACGCAGCGAGTCAATCTCAGTAGTCTTGTGAAGTTGAGTTTTGTTGTCAAGTTGTCTGTTCAAATGTTCAATCTAAACCAGTTTAAAACATCCGTTAATGAAGACTTTTACCTGCTGGCGTTTAATTTCAAGTGCGTTCTCAAGCGATCTCTTTTCGCTCCTAACTTCATTGAAGTCTCTGTTTAGCGTATCAATCTCTCGTTTCATTGATTCAATACGAGATTCTAGTTGACTTTTATCAACTACAAAAGAAACTTCGTTCTCTTTGTACTCTTTCTCTCTGGTCTTAAGTTTCTCATCTCTCGATTGCAACTCTCTTTTCAGAAGTTCAATTTGGCTCTTCATCTCATTCACAGTCTTTTGCAGTCGGATTTCTTCCCTCTGTTTCAAAGAATTCAATTCATCCACCTGCTTCTGTGACATTTGACGCAGCGAATCGATTTCCAAAGATAGTTTATCAGACAGCGTGCTCTTTTCAATCAGTTGCAGTTTCAGATCGTTTATCTGCTGCCTCATAATACCAATTCCATTTTCTAGCTGTTCGTCAGACACAGCAATTTTAGACGCAGAGGAACTAAACCCAAAAGCATCAACGCCAGAATCATAAGCGCCCTGGAACAAAGACGGAGAATCAGGACGCCCTCTTGCCTGATTATGAGGAGATCTAACAGGAGATAAAAGCCGTAAAGATTCATTTTGTGCCCTCAATTGGTCGCACTCTAATTCCCTCTGTTTCATTTGCGAGGTTGTTTCCAATAGTTCAGACTTCAAGTTCTTCACATCCTCTTCCAGCCGCTCGATTTCCTTCCGATACTCCACCACAGTGTCCCTAACAACTTGCGGAACATCATTTACAGACTGATCATTAACGAGCACCGTCTTTTGTTGCAGTAATTCGTTCATTTCCTTCAGTTTAAATTTCAATTCAACATTCTCTTCCATCAGTGAAGACGATACATCCTCTGCCCCACTCATTCCACCAGTAATATCCGTTAATGTTTCCTGTAGATAGTGCACTCGCATCTTCAAAGAGAAATTTTCCTTCTTTAGAGCATCAATAACAGATTCCTGTTCCTTGAGAGAAATTCGAGGCTTTGTCGGTGTCGTGTGCGCACTTCCAATCTGGCCTGTTCCTCCTCCGCCTGTTATACCCCCTACAGCTGCTGCTGATGCCGTAGCGGTTGGCGATGAAAGCAGCTTTTGCGATTCCCTCAAAAACTCGTCCATCCAACTGTGGCTGCTGCGATCCAAATTCGAACTGAAAAAGAAAAGAAGTTACGGAAGGGCAAGAGTTACTTTACTCAAAACAAGACACAAAAGACACAAAAGACATAAAGACAGATTAAAGGGAAATGGTCGCCTGACCCACTTGCACGCCTTCGTTTCAGACAACACTTTTAATTAACACTCGAACCATTGTGCTTAAACTGTACACTTTGAAACGAGCGTAAACATACACAAGTAAACACAAAGACAGCGAGAACGTATCTCTTCGATTGTTCAGACTAAAGTCTATACAAACGATTTCTTTGTTTAGAGTACAGCAAAAGCTGGAACAAGTGGAGTGCTCGACTGCTCATCACCGCCGACACAAACTGCCGTTTAAGAGAATGTTTTGGTTAAGTGAAAATCATTCAGTAAAACACTGCGGCATAAAAAGTAAATTAGGGTTAGAAAGAAAGCAGAAACGGAGTTGTGCGGCGATGATGGTTTCGACTGCGCTGGTGGATGGGCGACGAAAATACAAAAGCAAAAGCGGCGCAGATATCTTCTGTCTCAGTGAGCGCGTGATATCTGTAAGAGTCTGTGGCATTTAGGCGTAGATCTTCATATCTTAATAAGCTCTATCTATATATCTTGTGTTCTTTACCTTCCTTGCAACCCGTACCACAATGAACTTTGCAGAATGAATCGAGCTGAAACGAGTAATTCTTCCTTACCGGATTTACAACGGTTGAATACTGCAAAAATTAAATATAATTCCGATGACTATAAGGCTATTGTGTCCCCTCAGAAGCGAAGGCCTTCATGGGGTGACATTTCCCATTCACCGACAAGAGCAGATTTCAATTATTATTACAATTTACGGCAGGCTGGTAGCACAGGTGGAACAAAGGCTGATGCTGCTGTACCTCAAGAAAGTAAAGATTCATTGACCCTTCTTACAAAGTTTGATGATGAGGGTGTATTCTATGCTGGAGAGAAGTTGCGTTGTACTTTTACGTTCATTAATAATTCTTCTGGTAACTCATTGGCTATGAATGGGACGCACCCAAGTGGCAATGCTCAGGTTAACGATGGCCTGGTTGTGCCTGATTTTGGTGCTGTTGGCGAAGGGTTTGGTGTTTACGAGTTGCCGGAAGTGTATGAAACATTCGATGATATTCCGCCAGAGGACGAGGAAGGTTACGATGAGTTTTTAGTTCATCCTGTTGATGATGGTAACGAGGGAGATAATGAGTCTGAGCCAGAGAGTGTAGACTCACAGGATTTATCCGGGGATTTTAGTCCTGAACAAAATGCTCAACAATCTGTTGCAGCTGACGAGCCTCGTGGTATCGTGAAGGCGAGCGACGTACAGAGGAGAATCAGTGAAACTGAAGATCAAAGTTATGTTGGAGGATTTCTTTCGTGGCTGCTGCCGTCAATAACTTCACCAAAACTGTCAACAAGTGAAAAATCACCGCATGTTGACAAGAATGTTTCATCCCCGTTGGAGA
Source organism: Amoeboaphelidium occidentale (assembly GCA_023515795.1). Taxonomy (NCBI): domain Eukaryota; kingdom Fungi; phylum Aphelidiomycota; class Aphelidea; genus Amoeboaphelidium; species Amoeboaphelidium occidentale. Next base: position 1,913 of record JALGPX010000156.1, on the reverse strand, counting down.
CAGTTCCAGAAGTTGATGTAAAAGACTCTCGGGAAACTATAGAGGCTGTCTCAACGTCTAAAGTTGATTTGGAGGATGTTGAAGAACTGAAAGAGAACGATTTGAGTATATCACCGTCAAGAGCATCTCACCATTCTCGTGAAGCTTCTGTTGCTAGCGAAATTATAAGGAAGAAGCCATCCGAAAGAAGAAGGAGCTTTTCGAGAGGGTCTACTCGTCCTGGTCATTCTGTCCAAAGTTCCAGGAACTCTTTTACGTCAGAAGTATTTTCACCTAACTCATCTTCATCAAATCAGAGAAATGATAGTATTGGGCTGGACGATAAAGACAGACCTCCAATGTTCTCATCCAGTGTCACTGATGCTCATGCAAAAAAGCAGTCCTCAAACTATATTTCTCTGGCTTTTGTTCAATTGATCGGATTACTTTCTGTAGATAACACTCACGTCAAAGTGAAACGTTCCCCAAAAGTTAGAATGGAAGGTGGTGGATATTTGACAGACGACACTAACAAAATTGATTATGCGAAGAATGTTCCAATTATTATGACTAGTCCTTCTGTTCTGTTTGGTAGTTTAGAATTGCCAACATCTGGAGATAAGAAGGAATTCGTTTATGAAATGATTCTTCCTGCGTCTCTTCCTCCGTCATATGTCAAAGGCCGTGCGGTGAGGATTACTTACAAGTTAGTATTAGGAGTACAAAAGAATGTTATGGACAAGCCTCATTTGATAAATCTCTATTTCAGAGTTTTTTCGGGTTACAAGGCAGACGGAAATTGTGTTGAGTTTTCTTTGCAAGATCCTTTTGTTCTTAATCGGAAAGAAGACGTGAACACGTTTGCTGTGCCAAGTAAGCAGCAATTGAATTTAGGAGGATCTTTACAACGATTATCAACTGCGACCGTTGATGGTAATCATTCATTTTCAAACTGCAAATTTAACTTCTAGCGGATGTTCTGAACCTTATTCGCAACACGAACTCTTTTACTATAAACGATAGCAATGCAGCCATCAACGCACCAAAGATTTTCACAAACTATTCACTGATAGATTCAAACCGTGGGAGAACTATGAAAATGATCGAACGGTTAATCTTCAAGTCTGTTAAAGGTTACTTGATCTTTCAAGACTAAGCTTATTTTTAGCGAATTATATTATAGCCACAAGCAATCAACAAATATGTACCTTCAAGATTCCTAGATCTAGCTTTAAAATTGGAGACGTTATCTCTGGTCTTTTGGATTTTTCCTCTGCTCAGCTGCCTTCGTTCCACTACTCGGTTTATTTGGAATGTGAAGAGACTTATTTCATGGTACCCGAATCTACATTATTCGTGACAGGAAAGAGCACTTCATTTAGAAGAGTGATTAGCCAATACCACGATTACATACACTTGACACAGAGAACAAGCTTCAGTCTTTGCATTCCTTCAGTTTGTACGCCACAATTTAAGACCGATTCATTTGAATTGAAATGGCATTTGAGGTTTGAGTTTGTTGTTCAGAGAGGCCGAGAAAGAGTACTAGACCAAAACTTGATAAGTCTTCCTTGTGCTCAAGTTGATCAAGATATAATTGAAGTTTCTCCTCACCCTTCACAAGAAAACTTGTCTAAAGACCAGTTCTCGCGCAGAACAGGAAGAACTCCCTCTGCTAATACAGACAATATTTTTATGGCTACAGTTTACGTTGATCATTTGAAGTCGCAAGTTGACGTTGATTCTTTCGAGTGCACCATTCCAATTACAGTTATGGGTTGTGAAACAGAGCAAGGACGATTATATCCGTTCAAACAAAAATTTGTAATGATGGAAGTAGAAGAAATTTCATAAATCTGTTTATCTCCTCCTTGATTCGGTACAAATTTGTGCCAAAACTTGATTCTGTACAAGTTTGTTCCAAAACATGAGTA
>JALGPX010000079.1:36858-54465 GCA_023515795.1 Amoeboaphelidium occidentale | reverse complement strand
GGTTTAGCTGCAGTTCGAAGGGCTATGCTCCGACTCCAAATCGGCATTTAGTTGTTGAATTGAAGAAAAGATGTCGTGTAAGGTTGGTATCCGAGTATCGAACAAGCCAAGTCTGTTACAATTTAGATCATCAGTTGGATAAAGTGTACATGAAGAACCAGAATCACAAGAAGAAAGGAACAGGAATGGTAAATGGCAAAAAGAAGCTTTGCTGGGGACTCAAGAAGTGTACAAACCACTTGGCGGACGTACGTGGACGCTCTTATTGCTTGACCCTATGGGATCGCGATCTTAATGCTGCTTTAAACATCAGACGTTCGTTCATTTAACGAAACTCACATAATAATGAACTGCCTGAACTTTTCCGAAAGAAGAGTGACGAGAAGAGTGACAGTGGAAACAAGAGGATCGCAAAAGACGAAAACAAAGGAATGAAAAGACAGAAGATAGATAATATGCAGGGTGAAGATCAAAGTTCTAAACAGCTCCGATCGGTTTGTGCAGTTTCTCTGAATGGTTAGGCAGGAGCAGCCACGGTAGTAGAGAGAATAATATGCAATACTGAACAATAAACATGCTAGGTGGTCCGTCCGAAGGACGGGTGGCCATCTAGTTCCTCTGAAGAGATTGCGAACAAAAAATTATTGTGCAAAGTTTACCATTGTTCTAATATTTCGTGATTAAACTTACGTGCATCTGCTTTTGAGTTAGAATAATCAAATAGATTCAGCAGATCATTTACATGGCATCCAGATCTCGCTTGCTTCTTGAAACTGCTATTGAAAGATATCGTGTTCAGCTGACAGTAATTACTCAGTGCTTTTAGAAGCTTCTTTTGTTTGAGCTTCAATGAAATTAGAATTAAAACTTCCAATTGTTTCTTAATAGATAGGATTTCTGTGATCATTTCAAGTAAAGCTTTATCTGAGCATTTATGGGATAATCTTGTCAAAACATTAATGAAACGTCTATCCCTGACTTCAAAGTGTTTCGCTTTACGCAATGCCATCACGAAATCAGACGGATGGTTCCAACTTATGAATATCAAAAACTCCAAGTTAGTATTATTTTCCTTATGCATTAGTGAAATCAAAGTCAGTAACGATTTTTGCATTTTAAAGTGATTCGATTGCATAAACGACACAGATAAAGAATTAGATAATTGTTTCAGCACATGATAATGGCTAGTGTCAGGCTGTAAGTCAAGCAGGTATTGCAGAACTGAGTAATCTTCATTGCAATTAACTCTGAACACATTCAAAACCAGCCAATCAAGCAACTGCCAATCAGGGTGTTTCGTTATCAAAGCTGTAACAAACATTAACAAGCCTGCGATAGTATTAGAAGGGCTAAAGTCCCAAATGTATTTCAAAACATTCTCCATGTTAGCACCATTGATAATACCAAACTGTATCCATTCTTCTGCCTCTTGCACACTCGTGATCATGTTGTGATAAAGCAAGTACTCATGAAGAAAGGATTGATATACTTTCTCAAAGCCAAATACTGATGACAATTGCATTAATAATGAAGGCAAAGAGACTTCGTCAAGTTGCCGGTTGTAATTAAAGTAAATATCGACTTCCGCAATGTATTTGAATGTCGGTGTTGCGATCATGCCGGAAAACAAGGATTTAAACTTCGAAAATTAACAATTTATATAGATAACAAAATAGATGCAGCTGCAGCAGTGATAATTACAAAGGCACCCTTTCCGTTGTATGATACTTCGCCATCAGATGTTGCGTAATAATCAGTGGTGTTTAGAAGTAAAGGTCCAGTACCACTCTCTGGAATTGGGCTTTTAGCATTCTGAGAAGGCGGTAGAGGTTGAGGACTTTTTACTCCTGGTGCTTCTGTTGGCGGCAAAGTTGGCGTTTTGATCTGTGTGAATCCAGCTAACGGTGCTGGTAATGCATTCAACATGTGGGTACCGGAACCGCCGACAGATGGCTCAGCTGGCATTGAAGGACGTTCACCCGGTACAAATGCTGGTAGTTGTGGTTCGCCATTTGGAAATCCTATTGGGGATTTATAAGGAGTTGGCTGCGGAGGAGATATTGAAGACGAGGTACTTCTTGGATAAACACTAAAACCTCCACCCTGACCATACTTTTGAGTTACATGCGTGCTCGTTGGAGCAATAGTTGTTGCAACAGAGGCCGATGTTGCTGGTGGTGGAGTAGGAGGCAAAGGAGGCACACTTGTGTACACAATTGTGGTTGTGCCTGCAGCACGAGATGTTGTGGTGCTCTTCTTTGTTTCATAATTTGACGAAGTTGCATATGTTGAAGCACGAGTTGATACTGCTGGAGTTGTGTAGACCAAATTGGTATTTGAGGTTGAAACGCGTGTTGAACTTGATAATGAAGATACTGCAGGAGTGGTATAGATAATATTTTCACTCGAAGTTGAAACACGTGTTGAAGTTTGCACTGATGATACTGAACTTGACGAAACTGCAGCTGTCGATGTTGTTGGAGTTGCTGCGGTTGTCGTTGAAACCGATGTTGCGACAGAGGCTACAGTAGTTGGCAAGGAGCTCGTTGGTAATATCTGTGTTGAAGAAACTGTCGTGGTATATATCGTAGTTCCTGCTCTAGTCGTGGTCGCTGAAACTGATCCTGTCGTGTAAGTAGGATTCAGACTTGTCGTCGCGCCATTAGTGGAGGAGCTCGATACTTGCGATGGCAGTGTATAGATTACCGCAGACGTTGTAGCTGCAGAAACAGTACTTGATACAGGTAGTCTTGTCATATTCGGTTCATACGGTTGCAATTGTGATGATGTTGTTGAAACTTCATATCCAAGCGTTCCTGACGAAGTCGTTTGATTTGTATTTGCATAGACGTACAAAGAGAGAAACAGCTGCGCGATAACAACAGACTTGTACATATTCATTAATACGAAAAGATTCTCTTATCAATTGTTGTGCTACGATCACAATTGTCTCAGCAATGCTTATGGTGTGACAGTGTATCAGAATCGAAAAGGGCTTGAAACTGACATCGAAAACACGCGAAGAAACACCACAATGTTACATTCTTGTATGCTCGCACGTGTGAGAAAGCTCAAACAGTGAAATGAGGCTTACAGTGAAATTTTCCAATTTTCCGCCGCAATGAAATCAGCCCTCTTAGCCAATGGCTTCAGTAAGCACAAAATCTGCAACAAATTACTGTGCGTCGTCGTGTTGCTACTTCTCAGCTATGTTGGGTTTCTGCTTACTTTGCTTTCTGTTCCTGAATTCCAAAGATCTTTGGTATTGATGAATTGGCGCGAGGTTCCAAAGAATCCAAACTTTACACATCCTCACGTCTATGGATTTTCTCCAGATGAAGTCAAGACATTCCGCATAAACGGAACAAATGGTTCAGATATTGGCGTTTGGGAGTTTAGTACTGCATCAAGTCGCTCAGACCTTGTGATTGTTTTCATACACGGAAACAGAGGCAACAGAGCAGACAAGAATCAAATCCCAATGAACAAACGCATTATCAGGGAATTGAAATGTCGCTTAATTGCTTTTGATTACCGCGGACTTGGTGATACAAAAGCGCCTGAAAAGCCAACTGAAGAAGGAATTCTGCAAGACAATCTTGATGTTTGGAACTATGTGACAAAGAAATACAAATATCAAAAGAAAATGCTCATTGGTCATAGTTTAGGAACGGCTCTGTCTACGAGACTTGTCATGGAACTGAATAACCGTGTGCATGATTCTTGGGAGAAACCGTCTGCTCTTGTTCTAATGTCTCCATTCTATTCGATCACTGAAGTTCTGGTGGAATATCCCGTTCTACGTTATTTATTTACTCCGCTTAAAGTAATGAAGAACTGGAAACAGATCGTGTATCGCTCATTGGCAGACAAGTTTGATACTTCAAAATATCTGGCAAACATATTCCGCAGTACCGACATTCCGTTGTACATTATGCATGGCACCGAAGATGAAAAGATTCCCACGAGACACGGCAGAATGTTGTTTTCTGAACTAACAGGGTTTGATGCCTTTGAAACTCGTAAAGAAGTTCATGATGGAGTGATCGTAAATCGAACTTTGAGTGGAACGGACTTTGTTTTTGGTAAATACTCTGTTGAGCCTAGGCTAGTGAATTATCTGGAAGTCAATGGTGCAGATCATAACAATATCAAGTATTACTACGATACTGTTTATGACAAACTAGAGTCAATTCTCGCGGAGAATTAGGACACAAACAATAAAATCTTATCTTATGCTATTACATCGTTCCCTTAGCGTAATGGAAGGAGTCTCATTCAATAAATCCTTGCGTTGTTCGAATTGGTCGAAATCTTGAGATTTTCTGGAACTTGACCTGAAACATTTTTTGATATTTTTTCTTTTGCTACGCCACAAATATAAAATCACACGATGACATCAACCTCAGCATCGCAGCCACCTTTGGAACCGTTACCTTACGTGCCAGTCAGTGATAATGCTGTATCGACTAAAGAGCGCAAGAAATCTTTTAGAGAAAGATTAGGATCATTTAGAAGGAAAGTACAGGAACGTCAAAATGTTACTAGAATTGGAAATACTTTCAAAACACCTCTATCTACAAGTTCCAAAAGTATGCCACAGCCTTCCAAGAATACGGTAGCAAATATCGTCGCTACAGAAACTCGGGTCGAAATGGGCGAAACGCCAGCAGGAATGAATCTGTGGAAACGATTATCTGGATCGAATTTCGACTCTGCGTTGGATAGCACATCTTTTTCATTTGCTACAAATGCTTCAACTACTGGTTCGAGTCAACATCTCTATACGCAGCATCAGACATCACCAAAGTCCAACATGAGGCAAGGAACTAAGTTGTTCACTGTATACAAGATAGTTGTGAAGAATGGCTCACAGCAAGAGTGGGCTGTTTATAAAAGATACTCTGAATTTGACGCTTTGGATAAGTTGCTAAAGAAGAAGTATCCTAACTTGCACAAGAGTCTTCCTGAATTACCACCGAAACGATACATTGGTAACAGTTTAAATCCCGCGTTTATTGAGGCGCGCGCTAAAGGTCTTCACAACTTTATTCAGCAAGTTTTCGCTTCTCCTATTTTACTCAGATCTGAGCCTGTTCGCGAGTTCTTGTGTGGCTCTATGGGTGTCAGTTCGATTAATGCTCCAATGATCGAGCACTCACTAAAACCGCTAAGTCAAATGGAAGAAACTACGTCAGATGAAGACGAAGATTCAGGAATTGAAGATGATCGTAGCTCAGAAAGAAAAACGCCAGACATCGTGTTTAGCACGACTCCAATACAGCATTCACCTGCAACAATTACTTCTGTTGCTCCATCTGGTACTACTCTTAGAAAAACCAACACTTTACGAAAAGTGTTGAGCAAGCTTCAAATCTCATCATCAATGCTTTATCCATTCCCTAAACAACACAACTCTCAGTCGGCATCACAATTTGATAGAAGCAAAATAACAGACATTGATTCTGCTAGTCAGAAAGATAGGAATTCCAGTTATGAAAGTGTATCTTCTCAAGCCCACGTTGGTATTGATGATTTCTATTTGCTTAAGATGATTGGAAAAGGCTCATTTGGTAAAGTTATGCTTGCAAAGAATAAGGAAGATCAAAAAGTTTATGCCATCAAAGTTATCTCAAAATCTTCTGTCAAAAGGTCCTCAAAGCACAAAGCTGCACCTGGAAATGCTAGCAGCCCTCATGATATTAATCATATAATGGCTGAAAGGAATGTTTTAATTAGATCTGTGAAGCATCCTTTCCTCATTGGGCTAAAGTGGGCTTTCCAAACAAGCGAAAAACTTTACTTTGTTACGGACTATGTTAACGGCGGAGAGATTTTCTTTCATTTACAAAAAGATTGTCGTTTTTCTGAATTACGCGCGAGATTCTACGCAGCAGAAATTACATCAGCTCTAGAATATCTGCACAATTCAGACATTATCTATCGAGATTTGAAACCAGAGAATATTCTATTGGATTCTGACGGACATATTAAACTGACTGATTTTGGTTTGGCTAAAGAAAACTTTGTGAAGCGTAATCGAGGCCGCACACATACATTCTGTGGAACTCCAGAGTATTTAGCTCCTGAAATTCTTCGAAAAGAAAGTTATGGATTCTCTATTGACTGGTGGTGTTTAGGAAGCGTTCTTTACGAAATGCTTGTTGGTTTACCTCCTTTTTACTCCAAAGACACTCAGGAAATGTTTCAAAAAATACAAAACGAAAAGCTCAAGTTTCCTCCTTATGTTGGTATTCGTTCTCGTTCTATAATTTCTGGTTTACTGCATCGCTCTCCTTACTTCAGACTCGGAACGGGTTCGAATAACACATCTAATCCTCAAGCAGTCAAACAACATCCTTTCTTTGAGGGTATAGACTGGGAAAAATTATTCAGAAAAGAATACAAACCGCCATTTGTTCCAAACGTTAAACACAGTTACGATCTCAGAAATATTGATCCAACATTTGTGAATGAACCTATCCCAAGAAGTGTATTAGAAGATACAAAAAGTAACGCTATCGTTGAAGTTGCTCAAATTGGTGAATCGTTTCAAGGATTCTCATATGTTGGTGACAACTCGTTCTTGATATAAATAGATTTTCTTGTCTTTCGAGGAAGTTCATCATGGAAGCTTATGAGACAATAGCAAATGTTGGTGAAGGCACTTATGGATTAGTATACAAGTGTATGCATAAAAATACACGGGTGCTAGTAGCAATCAAGACGTTCCGTGACCAGGATGATGATCTAAAAGAACATGAGCTCAAGATCAGAACAAGAGAACTAAAAATGCTCCAGAAAGTCAACCATATGAACATTGTGAAGTTGTACGATGTTGTATGGCATGAGAACAAGCTTAATTTGGTTTTCGAATTCGTTGATCACACACTCTTGGATGAAATTCAAAACTCAAAGTTTGGATTAGAAGAGGATAGAGCAAAAGGAGTATTGTGGCAAGTCTGTAAAGCGTTACATTATCTTCATCATCAGAACATCATTCATCGAGATGTTAAACCTGAGAATGTTCTTATTAGTGACACGGGTGTCGTGAAACTGTGTGATTTTGGATTTGCAACATATTGGAAGCCCAACGGAATCCTAACCGAATACATTGCTACCAGATGGTACAGAGCTCCAGAATTACTAGTTGCTTACCCACGTTACGGGAAAGGTGTTGATATATGGGCTTTAGGATGTTTGTTACCAGAGATGCTTACTAGCAAGCCATTGTTCGCTGGAGACTCAGATCCAGATCAATTATATAAGATACTCAAAACTATACCATTAAAGAAAAGGCTCACAGAAATATTTCCCGATTCAACGGATGGCGAAGCTATAGAGGCAACGTTCTTTGGAAAAGATCGTCGTTGGGCCAACATACCTCTGCCAACTCTAAGATTTGACGCGATGGATTTCACAAAGAGATGCCTACAAATTGATCCTAAAGATAGGCACACTATAAGAGAATTAATGTGTCTTCCTTACTTTGTCGCAAAATCTTGGAACTTGAAGTACGAAAAGGAGTTAGCAGCAGCAATGTCAAAAGAATGGTTTGCTCACAACTCTCTAGACAGTTACTTGAAGAAAGAAAAGGAAGAAATGAATTCAAAGCGCACAGACTCTAAGTTTATGAATAACAAGTCTTCATCGTTGCCAGACATCAAGCTGAGCGATTTATCATTAACCGCCATGAAACCGGGCTTTGAACGTAGAACTTCGGTTCATGGAGCCGCAAAGACATCAAGCAAAACTACTTCAGTCGATAAACCAAAGTTTAAGTTGAAGAATATCGGCAATTTATCCGAGATCACGGAGCAATGATTTATGATTTTTGAATAGAAGCTTGTTTGGTGACACTTTTCCAGTATTGATCATGAATTCATCCAACTTGATTTTAGGCCTTGGAGGTGTTGGCTTTCTTGCTGGTTTCATCGGATCTATTGTTCATGGATCATTATCTAACGTTGAAACACCTGTACTCGTTAACCAGTTCATTGGAGTCTGGTTCTCTGCCCTTTTCGCTTTCTTCGCCGCTGAAACGGTGTATCTTTACAAAAAGCCATTATTCCTGTCCATGGTACAGAAGTGGTACATCCTTGATCATATCTACTACAACTCCATCATGATCACTGCCTTGATCTGTTTCATTTCGCTCTGTGTGGTCGGATCATCGTCTGGTGCTGGAATCGGTTGGTCTCTCCTGACTTTCATATACGGCGTACTTGCAGTGTATTTATTATTACAGAGAAGAACATCTGCGTTAGATGGTGGCGATAAGATCAACTTGGCACCATCTGGACGGAAGTATTGGACTCTGGTTGGTGCTAATAGCTGCTTTCAATGTGTTCATTGGTGCTTCGCCATTTTACTTACAGTTGGTGCTATCACAGCTGCATCTATCACTCAATACCCTGCTCCTGGTGTTGTAAGAATGGCAAAGTTTACAGATGGAAGATCCGCTCCTGTTCACACATACTGCTTAGGCGAAAAGAACTCCACAAAACCTGTCATTTGGTTAACTGCTACGGCTGCACACGGCGTAGTTGATTTTTATGGCATGCAATACTTTCTATCTCAAAAGGGTTACAGAGTTTGCTCTGTTGACTTTCTCGGATTCGGATGGTCCGGAGATGTGTTGCAAGGAGCAGCATCTAATCTTCAATTGTATGCAGACTCAATTTTTGACGAAGCAGGGGAAGGTTATCCTATGGTTCTTGTTGGTAATGGTGGTGCAGGCTCTTTTATACTTGATTATTACAAGAGAAATCCTTCAAAAGTATCTGCTTTGGTGCTGTTGCAAGTGTACACTGAGGGAATTGAATTTGAACAAATGGCAAGACAAAAGAATTTACAAATAGGCTCTGCAGAATTTAATGCAACTGTCCGTATGGATTTGCAAGGAAGAATATCCTTAGGCAACATCATTCTTGGCCTAGGTGTTCCTTGGGGTTTGATGCCAGTTCTAGTTCCTCCTGCTTCTGTTGAGAAGAATTATTATCCTCCAGAAAAGAAGATGGAATACAGGGCCCAGTTGTGGACATCTAAGATGTGGGTTGCACAAAGATGGGCTCTTGAGACAATGCTCTCTGTTGGATATAATCCTTCAAGGTCCACATTGGCTACCTCTACTGTAACGGCACCTTTAATCCACGTTTTGTGTAATCAAACCGAAACTCAAATTTGTCAGATTTCAGACAATACTGACAAGGTAAAAGCAGATGCTTGTTTAGATAAGAGAACAGCATTCAAAGATTCGTTAGAGAAACAGGTTAATATGACACTCAACATTAATCCTAATGCTACCATCATTCAAAACACGAATGATTACTGCAGTTTATCTATGTTTGTAAACGATTCTTCCACTGCGGCTTCATTAATTTCGGATGGTTTGAAAATCGCACTTCCAAATCTATAAATAGTTTATGCAAACGATCGACTTCTTTTTATATATCCATCTCATAATGAACAGCGGCAACGTTTGTAGTCGTATACGGGAATTCAATTGGGCGAGTCTATGGTTAGAAGTGATATCATTGCCTCTTACTTCGTTCATTCTGTTTCACTGTATATCCATGTTTCTATCAAACAAGAGCAACATCAATAAGGCACTATGGCTCACCTATTCATTCGGTATTCTTAGTAATATATCAAAGCTCGCGTATGAGATGTTCCCGGGATCAATAACGTCGGCTTATCAGTTGGGAGAAGTGAGTCTTGTTCTGGCTGTGGGATTGCATGAAACAATCGCAGTGTATCGGTTTGGAATAGTATCATATCAGCAGATTAAGTTTCCTGATGGATTGAAGTATGGGGTTGTTGCATTAACAGTGCTTCTGGGGTTGTTTCGAATATCTGTGGAGTTCACGCCATGCACGGATAATTCTTTGGTGTCATGGGGTGCTAGCTTTCTATTCTACGGATACTTGGGCGTTATGGACGTTGTTATCTCATCAATATCATTAAAGATCATTTACGAAATCAAGAAGAAAATCATTCTAGAGGTTGAGGGACGTAAAGGTTCAATAGCTCTCAACGAACAAATTCAGGCAAAGCAAGAATCAGAATATCAAAAAAATAAGAAGGATGGCATTGCAAAAGCTTCAGCAAACACTCTCGAATCTGTATCACCTCAAAGGAATTCGCATACCAGAAAGTCAAAGGGTATCATGCTGATCCAATTTGTAATGTGGCTGATGGTGGGAGAAATCATATCGGCCACTGTTGGATTCCTTTGTATGATGTTACTAGATGGAAGAACCGCCAAAGCAGCGACTGATCTTGCAATATTTTCTTGTGGATTCTTCGCGTTGATGTACTCAAAGTATATGATGGAAATCGTAGCTCTGAAACCATCGCGTAAGTTCCAGGATAGGACTTTAGAGAAGATGTCAAGAATATGATTTAATAGAGTATTAGATTTTTATCTGAAACTTCATCTAGAGCCCTAGAAAACCTAACCGAAATCGCCAATCAATTTTTTTCGTTCTTCGATTTAAAATCGCAAACTAGAAATTCAAGGTAAGCGCTTCCTTATCGTTCTTTGACATCTTTAGATGGGTCGTATGCATACTAAAGGGTAATTTACTTGCGAAAGCACGCCTGCTTTTGAATGCCGCAATTTTTTTGCGCGCGAAAGCAAGTGCAACTTAGTGAACAAAGCTAATTGCATCTTGTAGAAAGGGTATTGCTTCTTCAGCATTGCCTTATCGTCGCACTCCTGCATCATGGTTGAAAATTACACCAGATGAGGTTTGTGATTTGATTTGCAAGCACGCAAAGAAGGGCATGACTCCATCTCAGATTGGTGTCTTGTTGAGAGATACTCACGCTGTCGCTCAGGTCAAGAACGTCACTGGTAACAAGATTTTGCGTATCTTGAAGTCAAACGGTTTGGCTCCAGAGATCCCAGAAGACTTGTACCATTTGATCAAGAAGGCTGTCGCTGTCCGCAAGCACTTGGAACGTAACAGAAAGGACAAGGACTCAAAGTATCGTTTGATTTTGATCGAGTCTAAGATCCACCGTTTGGCTCGTTACTATAAGACAGCTGGTCAGTTGGCTCCTAACTGGAAGTACGAATCTTCAACTGCTTCCACTTTGGTATCTTAAGCGCAGCTGCTGTTAAATAAAGTAATAAGTAAGAGTTTCAGTGTGAAAGAATCTTTACAGGCAAACTTTCTTGGCAGTTTTGCGTCGTTGTTTGACACACTCCCCGCTCAGTCTGAGCCACCACATTCGCAAAGAAACATCTATTCTTCTGTTTCATCTTAATTGTCTTTATCAAAATCAAATGATCTTGTCTAACCTAAACACATTCATTATCGCTGTGATCTCAGCTTTAGTCTGTTTATTGCAGTTTGTCCCTGTGGTTGAAGCAGGTAAGTGTTGATCGTCATGATCATGGAGTGGAATCTAACCTTCTTTTGCTCTGACTGTAGGATCCTTCCCAAGAGTCCGTATATTCAACCCTCGAAACACAAGCACATGGTTCACTGGCGAAACAAGAAACATCGTTTGGCAATTGGCTTATGTCCCGCCTCCTCCTGATCCTCCAACGTTGAATATCACTTTGAGAAGATACTCTGATCCAACATTCCGCTATCCAATTACAACATTCTTCCCAACTGCAAACTTGTCATTCCCATGGAAGCTCCCAGAAGATCTACCATCATACTCTGACTATCAGATCAGAATCATTCCAAACAGAGCCTTCCCTGCTCCTGGCCGCCCAAATATCATGGGTTCCAAGAGTAGACCATTCACAATCATCCAGAAATCTGCAAATCAAGGCATCCAATTGTTGAACCCAACTTCTGAATCTGTTTGGTTCTCTGGCGAAACCAGAAACATCATATGGAGATTCCCAGACGCTAGTCCAGAAGCAACAGTTGAGATTTACGTTGAAGAAACTGAGTTTGGTTTTGTTGGTAAACCCTATCCATTCCTGATTGCAACTGTTCCTAATGATCCTTCTGACAGCAGCGGTGTTTCATCATACTCTTGGGTCGTCCCATTCAGATTCCGTTCTTCTCCAGCTTACAAGATCACTCTAGTTGGAAAGTATAATGATGGTCGTGCTCCTGTCACTTTTACACAAGAAGACACCTTTAGAATTGTCCAATTGGGTGATGCTGGTAAAGGCACAGTTACTTTGGTTGTCCCAACAGCTACACCAACTCCTTAAATGATGTGATTTGTGTCTATGTGAATACTTTAATGCCCAAATGAAATATATGCGCTTCAAACACTTTTAAACTGTATATTTACTAATTAGCATGAACAACTATCCTGATCATCAGCAGCAGCATTACTATTAACAGAATGCAAATTCACTTTACCATCACCACCACCACCACCACCACCGGAAATCTTTTTTTGATACAACTCTGGAGTCTCAATGATTTTCAAGCACAATTCTTCAAATGCTTGTTGTACTCCGAGTTTAGTCTTTGCGGAACATTCTAGAAACAGAGCACCATTCTCCTTTGCGAACTGTGCACCTTCTTCTTTACTAACTTGTCGTGTAGATGCTTCCTTATCAACTTTATTCCCAACAACCATCTTTACAACACTTCCAGCAACAGAAGCAACAGTATAAGATTCCAATTCAGGTAACCAAGTATCTTTCAAATGATCAAAGGTTTCCCTCTGTGTAACATCATAAACCAGAATAACTCCCTGAGTGCCGCGGTAATAAGAAGAGGTCAGCGTACGAAATCTTTCCTGTCCTGAATTTCAACCAAGAAGATGATAAACCCTGTAAAAAAAATAATTAAACTCGAATTTACCTGCAGTGTCCCATATGGATAGTTTCATTCTGTCTGCTTGTAACAACTTCAAGTGGGATGAAGGTAGAGTAGAGAGATAATGCACTTTGAAATCAACTCCAATAGTTGCAGACATTTCCTCCTCCAGAAAAGTATCATCAGTGAACCGTAGCAACAGAGAAGACTTTCCAGTCCCTGAATCTCCAATTAATAAAATCTTGAAAGTCAAATCCTGCTGCGGAGGAGGATAAGGCGAAGTTGAAAGCGTGGAAGTTGTTTGATTCATCGTCTGGAAGAAATTCAAGTCACAAGACTTCACCAATCAACTTTGCCTCTCCATAAAATTGTTTCCTTTATTGTCATTGTTTTTCTTTTCTTTTTTAAGTTTTCCCCTAAAATGTGTGTACCCCATAAAGAACAATCACTCTTATTTTGTATTCGAATGTTGACCATCATCATCATTATCTTCTTCCTCTTCTAAACCTTTCTGTACTGCTTTTTCTCTTGATCTTCTTATTACTTTATACTGCATCTTTCCTTCTTCATCAGCATCATCCTCCTCATAAACTTCCTCACTCTGAATAATCTCATCCTCTTCTACATTCAGAGAAGAATTTGATAATACAACATTGTTATTGTTATTATTATTATTATTATTATTCTGAGGACTAACAACATAACCATAACCATAACCATAACCATCCCCATCCTGAACAATAACTTGATCCTGTGACTGTGAAGGTGTAGCAAATTTAGTAGATATCCCAGATGATGCATTAAATTCATTACGAGTATCCTCATCCAAAGATTTACTCTTATTAGAACCATGAACAGTAGAAGAAGCCTTACTTTCTGTACGTGAAAGAAGAGCAGAAGATCTAATAGAAGACTGTGTAGTAGGACTTTTAATTGTATTAGATGAACTACTATTTCTTCTACTTCTAGTAAAATCTTTATCATCTTCCTTCTCATCATTCAATGCCAAATGTTCAATACGAACAACCATATTATTATTATTATTATTATTATTAGTAGTAGTAGTAGTAGTAGAATGTCTCTTTGAAGACTTCTTTACTCTCTTCTTTTCTTTCAAAGAAGATTTCTTTTCCTTTGAAGATTTACTACTGTTACTATTACTGTTACTATTAAAACCTTCTCTTCTTAATACATTCAATAATACAATTGAAACCAACTGATACAACAACATTACAATGATAAAGTATCCATCTGTAGAATTAGCAGCAGCAGCAGCAGCAGCAGAAGAAGAAGGAAGTCGAAGAAGAAGATATAAACAGAATGATAAGAATAACAAGAGTAATCTTAACAAATTCAATGGTAATAATTGATACTCTGACAAGTAAACTTTAGAATAATAAAAAGTAGTCAATAATTGCAGACAAGAACCACAAGAATAAACAGCCACTAAAGCAGCAGCAGAATTGGAATTGGAATTGGAATTGGAATTAATAGAAAATAAAAAAGTTATAATCACAGCCAAACAAGAAAGCCACAACAACAACAACAACAAAAGTAAAAGTAAAAGTATTACAACCTTTCCATCATCATCATCATCATCATCATCAACATTACTTCTTCTTCTTGTAGTTCTTCTTCTTCCTACTACTACTACTACTACTACTACAACATCAACAACTCTTTTCATTCTATAAACAAGAACACTCTCATACAAACAGAATCCAATACAAAAGAAAACTAAACTTAATGAATTAGTTGTTGTGGTTGTTAATCCAAAGAGTATTGAAGATGAAGAAAGAATGATCCACTCAAACCAACATATTCTCTCCTCTTGTTTCAGAAGAAATATTAAAGTAGAATTAATAAGAAAGAGAATAGAAGAAAGACAAATTGTAATGATTGTAATGATTGTTGTTGTGGTTGTTGTTGTTGTTGTTGTAATTATCGAATGAGAAGTCATCTTAAGTTTTAAGAAGAAGAAGAAGATGATGAAAAGTTGTTTGCCAATCTCAGACCACCATCTCAAACTATTTCTGATGAATCATTAAATTCTCCTTTTNGAAATATTAAAGTAGAATTAATAAGAAAGAGAATAGAAGAAAGACAAATTGTAATGATTGTAATGATTGTTGTTGTTGTTGTTGTTGTTGTTGTAATTATCGAATGAGAAGTCATCTTAAGTTTTAAGAAGAAGAAGAAGAAGTAGAAGATGATGAAAAGTTGTTTGCCAATCTCAGACCACCATCTCAAACTATTTCTGATGAATCATTAAATTCTCCTTTTTTTATTACTATTCACAACTTCTCCATCAACTTCACAATTCATAGTGGGTTGGTACTTCTTTGCCTTTAAACACCATTCTTTCTACTCCATCTTTAGTAATAACAGCAATTCTAATAACACCACCAGAACTACCATCTCTACTCATAGCCAGAGCAACAGCTACAAAGTAGTAAGTTAAAGTATAAAACAAGAGATCTTCTAGAATCTTACATTGCTTCACAAAATTAATAGTCTCTTCTCTTGTCATTCCTTCTTTATATGCTGCATCACAGTATCCATATATAAATGTTGATCCACTTCCTCCAATTGCAAATGGTTGTCTGTGCAGAGATCCACCCAAAGGAACAGAATAAACCTCACCACTCTGGGAATGGTAGTCATATCCTGCTACAATTATTCCTGCTTGTAATTTATCCTTGTTTTGATAACAAATGGAAGAGAATAAATTTGCAACCAATTTGACTTTTATAGCAGAAGCAGATGATTCTTGTTCATATACTTCACTATAATACTTCAACATATCTGCAACTGCTTGTGTATCTGCAGCAGAACCACTTCTACAACAGTAAATATTCTCTGTAATAAAAGTCAATTTGTCAGTGACTCTGTTTGCAATGTAAGATCCTGTAGTAGTTCTAGAGTCAGCCTATATAATATTAGTAGGTTGTTAGTAGGTTGAAGTAGTAGGTTGGTTGGTTCTTACTCCAATGACTACTCCACCATTGAATTCAACAGCCATGATTGTAGTCTAAAACAGGATTAGTTAGTTAGTTATTTAGTTATTTAGAGTTAGGGTTAGGGTTACTCCTAAGTTGACTTCTCCTTCTTTTAATTGTTGCTGTTGTTGTTGTTGTTGTTGTGGTAGCATTTCTTCTCTTTTTGTTTCTGTTTCNTTTAGTTATTTAGAGTTAGGGTTAGGGTTACTCCTAAGTTGACTTCTCCTTCTTTTAATTGTTGCTGTTGTTGTTGTTGTTGTTGTTGTGGTAGCATTTCTTCTCTTATTGTTTCTGTTTCTGTTTCTGTTTCTGTTTGAGTGAATCAAATTGGAGAAATCTTCTTCTTCTTCTTCTTCTTCTTCTTCTTTTGGAAACAACAACAACAACAACAACAACAACAACAACAAACTTCAACTATTTCTAACAACAAAAGATGGGAAAGTTATTGTCTTTGTTGAAACAGGATTCTGTTGTTTCTACTGATGCCTTTATAGACTTTGAAAGTAAGAAAGATTCTTGTTGTACTGAAACACTTACGATGTATAGAAGCTCAACCTATTGATCAAAATGAAACTGAAATTTACCTCAAGATTACAGAGAAATTCACTCAGAAATCTCAGCAGTTATTACAAGAATTAAAAGATTACAAGGGATGTGGTGAATTCATTAGAAGAGCAATTTCACAACCTTCAAAAGAAAGTGAAGATTTGGCATGGAGACAAGTTTGTCCACAAGTTAAAAAGTTGAAGGAATTTTTCTTGTTTTCTACAGAATTGGAAGAGTGTTTTACATCTATTCTATTGTATCTATTTGATTCCAATAAGTCTCAACAACAACAACAACAACAACAACAACAACAAGAAGGAACTACAACACAGGAATCATTAATCAAATCATCCATGGAAAGAAATCAGGCCTTGTGTAGATTATTGTGTAATCTATTGGTGTTTGCTTTGGATTTTGATGAGTACAAGACTTTGAATCCATCCATACAGAATGATTTCAGTTATTACAGAAGGACATTGTCCAGGTATGCTATTATAGATTGTTGTTGTTGTTTCATTCTGAACTGTTTTTAGACTAAAGATGAATAATCAACAGGATTTGTTGGATTTGGCTGAAGTTAAGGATGAATTGGCTAATAAGATGTCTCTTTTCTATGCTTATCCTACTCCAATGTTGAAGACTCTTGTGGATTCCCTCTGTTCTCAGTCAACTTCTTCTTCATCGTCGCTACCTGCAGAAAAGTTGTTGTTTGCCTTCTCTTTAATTGTTCAGATTTGTCATGTTGCTGTTTCTGATGCGAAATTTCAAGCTGAGACTCTGCAGTTTTGTTTAAGAGTTATGGTTGGGTGTATTATTCTTTATGATCATTTGGATCTTAAGGGATGTTTTCACAAGGATTCAGAGATTAATATTAAATCTCACATCAAGTTGATACAAAACTATGGAGGGCCGTCACAGGAGCAGTTATTAAATGCCATCAGGTAAATTGAAGTTTTAAAAAATTTTTATGGTTGTTGTTGTAGATATACGACTAAACATTTGAATGATGAACAGACTCCTAAAGCAGTGAAGCAAATGTTGGGGTTGACTGTTTAACCTGAGAAGTGTGTGGCGCAGTTTGTGGCTTTAAAAAACAGCAGCAGCAGCAGCAGCAGCAGGAAAACAATAAAAAAATTGAATTTATCCAATATTGAAAAGATGTAGTCTGGGACTTAATGTGCCGAGTATGTGGTTTCTGTTTTCGTCGTTCTTCCATTCTATTGTGGTTTTTATTATTATGATATAGTCGTATGTGGTTTCCTTTGTCTTGCTTTTGGTTATATTAGATGAGGAAAACGAGGTGGTTATGAGCCGGG
>JALGPX010000079.1:8680-27518 GCA_023515795.1 Amoeboaphelidium occidentale | reverse complement strand
TCTTGAAAGATATTCAGAAATGCGTTTCAAACAAGCCAGAAGGACTGAATGCAGATGATCTTCTGAGGCCAAATACAAAGTTTGATAATCAAAGCATGTTGAGGGCTAATTCAATGTTGGTTTATGATGAAAGTGTTTTGGTTGATATGACTGCTAAAACCAAAACTCCTGCTACTGATGATAAAGAGTTTGATGAAATTTTGATGAAAGATGAATGGATATTGGATGGTGTAATTGAAGCAGCACCAGCTGTTATAGAAAAAGAAAATAAGCCCAAGCCTGTGCTACCACCAGCTGCTAAAACGGGTGATGGATGGGAACCTGAATTTATGCGCCAGCCTGTTCCTGAGAATAATTCTAACGCAGCAAGTGGTAAACCTGTACAGCAACATCCAATGCAAATGCCGAAACACAATCCACAACAACAACCGGTTCAGAAAGTACCTCCACAGCAAGGACCTGGAGGACCTATGAGACAACAACATAATTTTAATGATTCTAAACGTAACTCAGGACCTCATATGGCAAGACCAGGAAGTAACGGTCCTTATCCTCCATATCACCCACATCAACAACAACTTCAACAAAACAGAAAACCTCCTTTACCAAATTTAGCATACACTTCCAATGTTGGTATGAATAATGTACACCACCAACAGCAGCAGCAAAATCAGCAAATGCCAAAGAGAAGTCATTAATCTTTATTCATCTAATTTTAGTAAATCGAAGTACAACAATGTCATCATGGAAATCTTTGTTCAGCTTTTGTGCTTTCAGTTTCTTTATGGAACCGAATACTCCAGTATCCTCGACTTGTTTGAGGAAATCTTCATAAACCGCCTTGTCTCTTATCTCATGACCGATAATGATATCAGTTCCCTTCTGTGAAAGCACGGCCAGTGTCTTGATCAGATCCGGAATAAGTTCATGACAGAATATAATATCAGTGCCCACCACATACTTAAAAGTTGTACTAAAAAAGGCTGTCATATCTTCTTCACATCCCCAACTTAAGCGACATACTTTGGCGCGCGGAGATGTGCCACAGTTCCGTGAAACATTTTGCTCTAACAACCGCAGAATGTCTTGCTGATCTGTAAGAGTAACTGATAATTCTTTACTCATCTTAAAAAGAGCTATTCCTATGAGTCCACATCCTGAACCTAATTCCAGCCAATTATCCGTAGAACTGCTTATCGTTTTCGCGAGTTTCTTCTCGAAATACGCCAGTAGAACCTTTGCACTGTCCCAAACTGTTGTGCCGTGTCGCAACGTGTCCTGTTGCTGCTGTATCATTATTGGCCCATCGGCGCACCCTAAAATATCAACACGGAAATGTGACAAATGTTTTGTGTCTTCCATCAGAAATTTTCTTTTTGTAATTGAGAAAGATGCTTTCAGTATCAGAGAAAGATTTCGTTTTCACTGGAATAAAGAATAACGTCCGCTCTGATGGTCGCACCCGTTTCGAGCAGAGGCAAGTGGAAATTCAGCACGATATTCTGCCAGCTACAAATGGAAGTGCGAAAGTCACGCTTTTGGGCGAAGGAACATGCGTGCTTGCTGCAGTTAAACTCCAAATAGTGGATACTTCTGTCTTAAATTTATCAAATGCGAACGATGCCGAAGGAAACACCGAGCACGGGAATGAATACGATGAAGATGCTGAGGCTGATGAGAAATCTTCTAATTCGAAGAACAGATTGAAGTGTTTTGTCGATATTTGGGGCAAAGCTCGCACACAATGGAGACAATATGATAAAGATACTCTCAAGACTCAAATATCACAGCTTCTTAACTGTCTGTTGAATGAATCTGGTGTTTTAGATTCTCAAAGACTGATTATTATTCCTGGCAAGCTTTTGTGGAAAATCCAAATGGATATCAGTATTGAACAAGTTGGCGGTGGTCTCATAGATTTGTGTATGTTGGCCGCGCGCACTGCTCTTTGGGACACGAGAATACCGAAACTACACATTGAGACTCTGAGCGACGGCGTATTTGAGTATTCGATCGATGAGCACTTGGAAGAGCAGTCTATGATCATTGAAAGTATTCCACTGTCGGTCACACTGCATAAATTTAACAAGTATTTTTGCGCTGACTGTTCTCTTGAAGAGGAAGAATGCTCAGAAGGTTTCGTAACAGTTGCTGTAGATTCAAATGGAAGTATTTATGCTGTTAAAAAGGGCGGCGATAAAGGTATTCAGCCTGCAATAATGACAGAAATGATACAGGCTGCAAAGAAAATTGCACAAGAGAAAGTTATGTCGCATGACCTCTTCCTTGAAAATTCTGTTCGAGCTTTATAAATAAATTTTACATAGAGAGCCATTCATACAGTGAAACTATGCTCACTGACTTCTTTAAGGATGGCTTATGGAAAACTTTACTTCTGTGTACCGTTGCTGCGTTCGGATTTAGACTTCCGATATTGATCACGAAGTTAGTCAAGTTGGCGTTTGAGAAATCTACAGTTTCAACTCGCTTGTTCATGTCTAAATGTATACCAGAGAAACGGAAGATATCCCAACATGTTACCTGTCATATTGATGACTTGCCCCTAGAGATAAAGCTCATGATCATAAATCAACTGGATGTTAGAAGTATCCTGAGGTTCAGTGCAACGAGCAAGATTTGGCGAAGTATCATTATGCAAGATACTTGCTTGTGGAAGTATCTACTACAAAGGGATTTCAGTCCTCAAATGTATTTCAATAAGAGCTCTAAGTTCTTATGGAATAAGCCGTCGCATGTATCATACTATCACTCATACAGAATCAAATACGTCACTTACTGCGATTTCCGCATGAAAGAGTATCACAGTCCAGTCCTTTTCGATGAAGGAACGTTTGATGGAATATTATACTCAGAGTTATACACGAGTCTTATGATTATTGTAAATGTTATCAAATGGATTGTCAAGATCGTATTGCTTTCGATGTTCGTTCCGTTGTTTTACATTGTGGACTTTGTATCATCAAAGACAATGACTGCAATACCAGATACAAGACTAGATCGTTTGATGATGCGTAACAGAAGAGCAAGGACAGATGAGTTTCTTAACGATTTACTACAAATTGGTCGTTATCATTTGACGAACATTAATCTATTCCCGCTATTCAAATCAACAAATTCTTTAAAAGTTAGACCTATTCCACAATCATGCACATTCTTTGTAATTCATTCATTACTTGCATCCTTTGTGCTTTTAGCACATCTTGCATCACTGACAATATCAAGCGTGTCAAATACTCTTCTTAAACCTATACTACAACCAGCTACCAGAAATTGCAGTGGCATCGTGAATATTTTCAAGAAGATCCTTGCTACTGTAGCATTGCTTTATTGGCAAATCTTTACTTTTTACCTGCCTTACACTGTTTATTACATTTTGGCATACACAAAGACAGCTTCAATCGCATTACATACACTCCATCACTTGGCTCTTGCTTTTCAGAATGGATCATTACATTCTATGGCGCATTCTACAATTGGAACTCAAATTATCTCAGAATTTCACAAACTACAGCTTGAAACTTCACTGGACTCGAATCTATTGATGAAGATCGCAAAATTTCTATTTGATCCGCTTCTTATAATGCCATTCATTCAGTTTCTTTGGATAGTAGTTATCATATCATCAGCGCAAGGAAGAACAATCTCTTATCTAGAGGCCGTTATAGATCAAAGAGGGCGAGATCGACCGGGTATCATCATGGGATTATGGATCTGTCTTTCGTCTGTTAAGATTCTGGTTAGCGTGATCCCTATTTCATTCGTATCCATATCTTTTACGTGGATCCTAGCCAAGTATCTCCTTAGTCTTGTTCAGTAGGCCAAAAGTTAAAGAATAGATAATATTCATTGGGGGTTTTAATTTTCTAGCAGCTATCTTGAGAAATAAGAGAACGAAGTAAGCTTCTGGCGCTTTGGCATAATTTGCGTCCTGCGAATATTCTGCCCAAACAACGGCTATCGAATTGAAGGTGACAACACCGAATTTCTCAACTTGTCTCAACCATGATTATTCACAGCTCATTAGTTCTTCTTAAAGTTACATTGCTTTCTCAATTGGCTGTATGTCTTGATCATGAGAAGAGCTTCCTTTTACAAGATGCTGCTTCAACAATTCTCAGAATTGGGTTTTACAAAGACTCGCTACTTATCACATCTGCGAATGATGTGGTTCAAAAGGATATCGAAACAGGCGCTTTTCAAAGAACTTTCAGAGTGCATGCAAATAAAGTTGAAACATTTGCAGTTATCAGGAACTCCACATTGATAACCGCTGGGTGGGATGATCTGATTGCCATCTGGGATCTGGACACAGGATCAATTATCAGAAGAATACGTCTGAGAGAGACTGATACATTTATTAAGAGCTTGTCTATAGTTGGGGATCAATTGTATTGTGGAGGACTTGACTCTAAAATCAGACAGTTTAGCCTTGCTGATGGACGGCTTGTAAGACAAATAGGTCTGATTTCATTCGAAACATAATAACTTTTGTAGCTGCTTATGAAATAGTCTACGGGATAGCAGTGGAAGGAGAATTTGTATATGTCGGCATGGAAGGGCTGCAGCTTCAGGCCATGAAGCAGCATCTGCCTACAGGTGAAATAGTTTTCAATTTTGAGGGCCATTCAAACAGTGTTTTTGCACTGTTACTAAAAGGGACAAGTCTTTTTACCGCTTCCGCAGATACCACAATTATATGCTGGAGCACAGATGACGGAACTATAATAAGAACGTATGTTGGTCATAGTGATTACGTCTACTCACTTACAATCTTTGAAAACGATCTGTACACCGGTGGACGCGATAGAAAGATCATCAGATGGAATGTAGAAGATGCTCAGATAGTGAAACAATTTCCTTTATTTTCACGTGGCGTCATATGGACTGTGGCATATCGTGATCATACGCTTTATTCTGGTGCAACAGATGGGGTGGCTCTCAAGTGGAATCTGACCTCGTATTTACCTGATCTTTTTTTGACTGGTAGGCAAATGAGACTTAGGTCCTTAGCTACTTGGAAAAACTACATTATTAGCGGAGGTGACGATTCCCTTATAAAATTATGGGATGCGTCCATCAATAGTGTGATGCCTTTTACTATAATTATAGGGCATCGTGGTGAAGTCAACTGTCTTTCTGTATCTCTGGACTCGCTGTTTTCTGCAGGCTTAGACTCTATTATACGCCAATGGAATTTGACGCATTTCAGTTTTGTTAGAAACTTCATCGGTATTTCTTATTCTCGTTGTCACGATTAATTTTGAAGGACACACCACTGCAGTTGATACTCTCGAAGTTAATCAGCTTTCTTTGTACTCAAGTGATAGAAACAATATAATCATAGGATGGAACTTGACGTCAGCTGCACCCGAGTCATATCTACAAGGCCACACTGATGTCATTAAGGCAATTAAACTAGAAAATGACGTCCTGTTTACATGCTCTTTTGATAATACTTTACGAGTTTGGGACTTAAAAACCCTTGAAACTACGAGAACTTACTCGGGTAAGTTTTCATTTCATCAGCACTGATTATGTCTAGTTCTGAAGCCTTTTTTGGACCTGTTTGTCCTTAACGATGAAATTTTTGCGGGAACTGATAATGGTCTTGTTAAGTTCTCGCTGGTCTCGAATGATCTTTTAGTTCAAATCGCAGGTAGAAATATTTTGATCAAGTCTCACATGTAGAAAATGTCATTTGTACATGTTTGTCGTTCGATGGCAGGCTTCTATACAGTGGCCATGAAGATAGTGTTATAAGAGGCAGAGAATTGCTAGGTTTGATTGTTGTTCAGTCCTTTCAAGGGCATACAGATGCCATTGTTCGGATACGCTTCGACGAAACGAATATAATGTACTCCATCAGCTTTGATGGGTCTATTAAGAAATGGAATATGGCGAACAGAAGAGTTGCTTTCTCGTTTGAAAATCGGAACAATTCAGTGTCCTTATTGGCAGCGGAAGGATCCCTTCTTTTTGTTGGTCTTCAAAATGGTGATATTAACGGGTTTAATATCAAGGATGCTTCAATTTCAGAAACTTACCAGTATCACGAGAACGCAGTTTCTGGTCTGATAGCTGCAGAAGATGTTTTATATTCTTCGGGGTTAGACGGCCGCCTCGTTAAATCATTGCCACTTGCGTCGTTTGAAGCATCAAATGTTTACAATTCAACAGTTTTGCCAATTAATAGCATGGCGCTGTATGATGATAATTTCTTGTTGCTCACAGGAGACGTCGAGATTCTTTTCTTGCCTCAAAACTCAAGTATCAAAGTCACAAAGAAAATTACCTCGCAGACTCCAATCAATTGCATAACAGTTGCTGATGATTACATACTGGCTGGTGCAAGATCTGGAAGTGTTTTTGCTTGGGACATTAAATCTTTGGAACCTGTATACGAACTGAAAGGACACACATCGCAGGTCAATTATATTCTGGCCGATTATGATATTCTGTATTCTGCTTCGGATGACAAAAGTATTATTCAGTGGTCTTTGTTTGATCAAACATTGTCAAAAAGTTTTAGAAGAACTTCTGCTAGTGCTATTGGTCATTTAGGCCCAGTCAATTCACTTTCCATGTGCAACGGTGTCTTATTCTCTGCGGGTTCAGACACAACTACGAGAAGATGGAACACGGAGAGCGGTAGAAATGAAGATGTTTACTTTGGCTTCTCAAAACCAATAACTTCAGTTTTGTGTTATAATGGCTCGGTATTTGCAGGAAGTGAAGATTTCTCGGTGCTGATGTTCAATCCAAGATTACCCGACAAGCCGCCGCCAAGACCATCTCGTTCAAGGACCACAGAAAAATCAAGAATTCCAGGGAAAACAAGAGTTGTTCTTAAGCCTAATCGGAATCTACCGGGAGAAAATAATCAAACACAACTAACGCTGGTGTTGATCGTCTCCATGGCTGTGGTTTTGATTCTTGTTGGATCATGCTTCTTTTATTGCGGATCTAAAAGAAAGTCCACCACTAGCCCCGCGCTGACTACTGATGCTTTGGAGTCCACAGCTACTGCGACGGATCTTGCGACTGTTGTCAATAGTGTTATGGGCATTTCTAAACATGGCGCCTTTTTGATTCCAGGCTCCACAGTTGCCAGATTGAAAAAGATTGCGACAGGAGGAGGAGGGGAACTTTTCCTAGCCAAACTGATAGATCCTATCCTTAGTAATAACTCATACCAAACTGTCGTTCAGAAGGTTGTATTCATGGGATCCAAAAATATTGAAGAAGCATTTTATCAAGAAGTTGGAATTATGATTATGCTTTCATCGTTTCCGCGTTTTTGCAAAATAATTGCTTATACGGAAAATCCCTTTTCTATGATTCTTCAGTACTACCCAGATGGCTCATTGTATGAATGGTTGATAAAGAACAGAACAGCAAAAATACTTACCTTTGTCAAAGTTGCGAAGGATATTGCGGAGGCGTTGAACACAATGCATTCTCATTATCTTGCTCATTGTGATTTGAAACCCCAGAATGTTTTGGTTCAGATTGTTCATGGAATCCCTTCGTGCTTTCTGACAGACTTTGGTATCACCCAGATATTATCTGACGCAATCCTGGCTGCAAGAACATTCCGTGTATCGACTTTGGGCGGGCTTTCCATTCATTATGCTGCACCAGAGGCGTTTCAAAAGTTTCGTAAAAAAGAAGTGAAAGGTGTTGATCACACAAAGTTTGATATCTATTCGTTTGGCTGCATCCTTTACGAGTTGGTAGCAAGGCAATCACCATGGAAATGAGACCGGGCTGTGTGAATAAAACTTGAAGTTTCAGCTATCACATGCTTGTCACAGTTTAGCCTTTCATTCTTGTCAAACATGAGCAGTTTCAAGTCGAGCTTAGCTAAACTAATTATGTTATTGGCTTCATTAGCTTGTTCTCTTGATCATGAGAAAAGCTTCTTGCTGCAAGATGGTGACTCTGATGTTAACTCTATAGCCTTTTACGAAGGTGCTATGCTTTTGACTTCTTCAAACGATATAATACAGAGAGATATGGTGACTGGTGCAACGCAGAGGACTTTCAGAGCCCACACCAAAGTTATTTACTCATTCATAGTTCATGATATATCGACGATGATAACATCTGGATGGGATGATATGATCATGGTTTGGGATTTGAGAAGCGGCTTCATACTTAGAAGAATTTGGCTAGGTGCTACCAACACAATAGTGAACAGTGTATCGGCCTGGAACAACTTTGGCTATTGTGGCGGCAATGATAGAAAATTAAGGAAGATCGATCTATCGAATGGGCGGATTGTGAGAACCACTGGTAAGACTCAGTTCAACTTCGCTCAACTTTCTAGATGTTGGTTCCGATATCTTTAAGGTAGTGGCTGAAGGAGATTTCATTTTTGTTGGAAAACAAGGAACTTCTTCCCAGTTACTGAAACTAGATTCATCATCTTTAGCAACTGTTTCTTTCTTTGTTGGGCATACCGATTCCATCCTTGCCATGCTCTTGTCCAGCTCAACTTTATTCACTGGTTCTGCAGATCTGACAGTAATATGCTGGAACAGTGTAACAGGTGAACAGATCAGGAGCTTTTCTGGGAATACGAGCCCCATCTTCGCATTAGCCACCTTTCACGACGAACTCTACTCTGGAAATTTTAACGGAGAGGTACTTAGATGGAGTTTGAGCACCGGAACTCTCGTACTGAAATTTCCAATTTCTCATGAAGGCAGACTCATGACCATGGGTGTATATGATAATTCTCTCTTCACGGGATCCTACGATACAAGAGTCATCAGATGGAATGAAACTACTGGTCAGGTTAGTCAGATCTACAAAAGCCCAGGAAAGAAAGTTTGGGATATGATTCTCTGGAATAATTTTGTGGTTTCCGGCTCGGCTGATGCAAAAATTATATTTTGGGACGCATCAGTCAACCGCCTCGAACCATTTTCTATTCTTTTGGAACACAGAAGGGATATTCTTTGCTTAAAAGTTAATGCGAATTATCTTTTCTCCTGCAGTGCGGATAATACTATCATTCAATGGAATTTAACCGGCTCGATAAAGTTACGAGCACTATCAGGTAGTCTCAATGATGTCCAACTAATTTTTAAGGTCATGCCGGTTCGGTTTTCTCTCTTGATGCTAATAACGAGTTTCTGTTTTCGGGATCTCGCGATAACTCCGTCAAGCAGTGGAGAATTCAGTCAGGAGATCTCCTTGCAAATTTTTTGGAACATTCAAATCGGATTATAGGTATAATATTGAGCGGCGAGAAGCTTGTATCAGGCTCTTGGGATTGCACTGTTGTTATCAGATCTATCGAATCCCACCAAGATATTCAGACTCGAACATGTAAGACTTAAAGCGTTCATCTCACTGTTTAGTCCCTGCTCTGGTTAATGCCATAAGTCTAACTGGAAATAATTTGATTGCTGCAACTGGTGTTGGATTGTATATGTTTTCATTATCAAGCGGCCAAGTTCTTGCTGCCTATCCAGGTACATTCCATAACAAAAACTTTTAATCCGTAAGAAACTGTTTTGGCTTCAAGCCTGGTATCATCAGAGTACCGAATTTACAGTGGATTTGTGGATGGACTGATTAAAGGCAGAGAGTTCACGACTTTAGTTCCTATTGAAACTTATCAGGGTCACTCTGATGTCGTGAACTCTCTAGCTCTTGATTCTGCTGGAACTTTGTTTTCTGCGGGTTTTGATGGATCAGTAAAGAGGTGGAACATGGTCTCTCGTAGGGTTGCGTTTTCTTTCGAAAACAGAAGCTCTTCTGTTTCAACACTTGCAGCATCAGGATCGTTTTTGTTCGTGGGGTTGAATATGGGCAGCGTTTATCTATTTGATATACGCAACGTGTCATTTCTACAAGAATTCAAATTGCACCAGAAGCAAGTAACGTCTTCTGTAATTGAAAGCGGAGTCTTGTTCACGTCTGGCCTGGACGGTTCTTTGATTTCAACTTCTATCGAAGCTAAAATCGATCCAGTGATTCTGTTCAAATTTTCAACGCAACCTGTGAAAAGTCTAGTCGTTGCCAAGAGTCACGTGTTTGGTGTCGTTGGAGATTTGGAAATAATCTCATTACATCTAAATCATTCCACCGTGCGCACAATCTCGTTTAATAATTCGATTCCGATAACATACATATCAGCTTCAGAGAATATAATATTTGCAGGGACAATTACTGGTATCATTATGGCCATTAAAACAGATGGTTTGCAATTAAGTTTCGCTTTAAATGGACACACGTCACAAGTTAATCATATGGTTATTGATTCTGGGTTTCTGTTCTCTGCATCTAATGATAAGTCGATTATTCAATGGTCGTTGAAAACAGAAGGTATAGTCCAAGTTTTCAAGAGATATTCTGCGACGGCTCTTGGTCACCTGGGACCGGTTAACAGCTTGTCGGTCTGTAATGGGGTTCTCTTTTCTGGCGGTTCTGACACTACAACACGTCGTTGGAATATTGCGTCAGGAAAGCACGAAGAGGTTTACTTTGGAGCTGCAAAATCCGTTTCTTCAGTTTTATGTCACAATTTTTCAATATTTTCAGGAAGTGAAGATTCCTCTGTGCTCATGTTTCGACCGATATTTCTCGAAAAGCCGAGTACGATCTCAACTTCAGGAGCGTCAAATCTATCAAGGAAACCCATCAAGATAAGAGTGGCGAAATTTGCCGATAGAAGCACATCAGGAACTATGCTCACTCAAAGGATGATAATCATCGTGATTTCAGTTACGATTTTGCTATTCGTCACAGCCCTGTATGCTTTCTATTTTCAAAGAATGACAAAATTCAGGCTTGACTCTAAGAAGAGCAAATCAGCCGAAGAGACGACAAGTACAGCTGTTACAAATTTGGAAACGGTAGTAAATTCCATAATCGGTATATCCAAGCATGCAGCATTCTTGGTGGACGGCTCTTCCGTTGGTCAAATAAGGAAACTTACTTCTGGAGGCGGTGGTGAAATCTTTCTGGTTAAAGCAATGATATCCTTTTTAGGTTGTAAAGTTGGAGAGACTTTGATTCAGAAAATAGTTTTCGTGAAGAGCATTCTCAATCAAGAAGCATTTTACCAAGAAGTTGGAATAATGATCATGTTAAAGCCCTTTAGTCACATATGTCCAATAATTGGATATACAGAGAGTCCTTTGTCGATGATTCTCCGATATTTCCCTGATGGTTCCTTGCACGAATGGTTACGTCAAAATACTACGAACAACCGTCTAAGAATCAACATTCTGAAAGACATCTCTGACGCTCTTCATACGATGCACTCTCATTTCTTGGCTCATTGTGATCTAAAACCACAGAATGTCTTGGTAGAAGTGAATGCTGGTGTACTAAGTTGCTTCCTCACCGACTTTGGAATTACTCAAATACTATCAGATCAAATTGTTGCATCAAGAACATTCAAAATCATGAATTTAAGAGGACTGTCTTGCCAATATGCAGCTCCAGAAGCTTTCCAGTATTTCCGATCGAAAGAATATAGGAGCGCCGATTTCAAGAAGTTTGACATATACTCTTTTTCGTGTGTTATTTGTGAAGTTCTGGTCAGACGTTCCCCTTGGTCATAAACTCACAAGAATTTCTTTGAAATCTATTAATAGAATGGTTAGTTAACATTGACTTGATTACACTCTTTTCTCAAACATCTCATCACAACCTGGGTCTTTCTTCTAAAGAATGTCTCATCAGTGCATTTGTTGTAATTCTTCTTCCCCTTCGTCTTCTAATGATGGTAATAAGTCATTTGCATTGTATCTCAATGGAGAATCGACTCAACTGAGTGTAAAGAATCCTCTTACAGCAGCCATTGGATGTGATCCTGATGAATTATCATCAGAAATGTGGATATATCCTCTTACTGGAGGAAAGCCCTGCTATCTATTTTTCTCAGAATCTTTGCGACTGGTTTATTTCGAACAGTCTCTTACGTTAACGCTAACAGATGGGATAAATGCGCCAGGTGTGACTCTCGTCGAAAAAGTTTATACTCAATTAGCTTCAAATAGTTGGCAGCACATTTGCGTTACTCTGAGTCTTAAGAGTGAAGAGCTAAAGATTTATGTCAACGGAAATCATGTGAAACGTAACACGGATTATTCAGTTCAAGAGAACATCAATATTCAACTAGATTCAAAGAAAAAGCAGAAGAAAAAGCAGAAGAAAAAGCATAAGAAGAGGGCGTTAAGGTTCTCAAAGACCGATAAAGAGTGGTGTTTTGGTTTCCAAAATGTTCACAATGATAATTGGTCTTTCCATGGGTATTTCAAACACATTAGAGTTTGGACTGTAGCCTTAGCAGAAGAAGATGTCATGAAACAGTATAAGAAAGGATTAGGAAACGAAAAAGGTAACAGTGGTGCGTCTTTATTTGGAAAGAATATGCGAAACGAAGATAATGTCTTGTTGTATATTCCGTGCAATGATTTATCACAGCAAGAAGCTTTAAAAGTCAAAACGAGCAAGAGACTTCAATTCCGAAATGCTTTGGAAGTTACTGCGGCAGACGCGCAAGTCTTAGAAATGTCAATTGGAGATAATCAGCAGAATGATCTCCCGTTCTCCAAAATCCGCAGTGTGATCTCCAAGCTGATTACAGAATCTCCTCATCCAATTGAAACTCCTAGATTAGTAGAGTGGGAACACAGAAAAGTTTACTATGATGTTATTGAGTTCAACAAGGTTGCATCTACTAGACTGTTGCTTCCACGCAATTACGGCAAACCGATGGAATTCTGTTTCTCCTTCAGGACTGAATGGGATGGTACTGGATACTGTCCAGGTTGCGTCGTTCAAGTGTATTTGGGTATGACCGATAGATTTAGTGTCGGATTATTGCAATATTTTTACAGCGGAACATCTATGATAAAATCTTTCAATTTGACACCACCGCCAGAACCTGGAATATACTACATCACTCAGAGAATATCGCTTGATTACAATTTTATTCCTGGTATGCACTCGAGCAATTTAAATGACGCAGTGGCTGAGCTTATTGTATTACCACGCAGTTCAGAACTCCTACGCATATTTTCTTTGTTATCGTCTGAGGCAAAATCTACCATGGTAAGCGTCAAAATCATGGCAAAGAGAAAAGATTGTGTATGGAACAGACTACCAGTTGAATTGGTTGATGGAATTCTTCAAGAGTACGTCTACTCTTTATTGCCTTTGTATTGCCGATGAGTTGAACATCTTGTTCAGAAGCCATAGAACTGGTGATAGAAATATAATGTTTAAGTTCTTAAATTTTTACTTGCATGGTGCTCTGCGTTTCCGTAACACGTGGGCTATTTGATCAACATATTTCAACAAAGGTTTTGAATGGATCAGTCTCAAACAATTACCAGGCAGGCTTACAGATGTTTAAGATTTAGTCAAAGAAGATTAAATCCAGATAGATCCCGTATACTAGTTGCACTCGCTACCTTTCATTATGGCTTTGTGTGCATGTAATGTTTGCCCGGGACGCGGAGTGGGTGAACTGCGTCCATGAGTTGTTTGCGTATTCAGAATTTTATAAGAGCAAAGTGTTAATGCTTCTATCGCTAATGTTGAGCTTCATCCCTGTGGTTTCAATGCTTCAACATGAAAAAAGCTTTATGCTTGATTACACAGCAACAAATGTGTTTGATATTGCGTTGTACAAGCGGTCGTTGCTGATAACATCGTCAAACGATGTCGTCCAAAAGGATATTGAAACAGGGATGGTTCAGAGAAAATTCCTTGGACATTCAAGTACTCTACGGAATATTTTAGTTGGCAACGAGTCTACAATGATTACATCAGCGTCAGATGACATGATCATAGTATGGGATTTGATAACTGGTTCTATAATGAAGAGAATCTGGCTCGAAGCCTCAAATGCGTCTCCATCGACCATTAATTTGGCAAAAGATGACTTGCTTGTTGGTGGTTATGACGGTAGAGTCCGGATAGTCAGTATTAATACTGGTAAAGTCGTCCGAATCATCAGTACCTTCATTTATAATTTCTAATCGGTCTTTTAGGCGTCATAGCTGCTGCAAACGCAATGGTCGCTAAAGATGATTTCTTCTACGTTGGGAAAGATGGCTCCATTTCGCAGTTGGAAAAATACTCGATTACTACCAGATCTTTGCAATTGCGCTATGAAGGCCATCAGAGCACTGTTTTAAGCTTATTCCTTCGGGAAAAAATGCTTTTTTCTGGCTCCTACGATACCCAAGTTATCTGTTGGAGTGAAGTAGATGGTCAATTAATTCGCACCTATAACGGCCACAAAGGTCCAGTGAATGCTTTATATGTTTTCGACAATAGTTTGTATTCTGCTGGCCAAGAACGCATCGTGTTGAGATGGAATATTGAGAATGGAAACATCGAAACGGTTTTCCCGGAGCATCATGATCAAACTATTTGGTGTTTTGCTTTTGAACCAGATAGTTTGTATTCTGGGTCTATTGATACAACCGTGATCAGATGGGATTTGAATAGCTCGTCTAGACAATTTACCTATTTTGGACGTAATATCAAGCTAAGAAGCCTTGCTTTGTGGAAATATTTTGTTGTAACAGCCGGTGATAATCTAGTTATAGGGATTCAAGACAAATCAACGACTTCTGTTTCACCTATCGAAATCAAATCTGGTCACTCAACTGGAATTGGTTGTATGATTGTCCAAAACGATACGCTGTTCTCAGGGAGCGGAGATTCAACCATTCGCCGCCGGAGTTTAATCAATTTCGAACAGGTGAAAGTTTATTTTGGTATTCTTCGAGCCCGCAAAGTCTCATGTCATAGGTCATCAAAATTCTGTCGTCGCATTGTCTTTAGACGAAAAGTTTCTTTACTCAGGTTCTTATGATTTAACTGCCAAACGA
This sequence comes from Amoeboaphelidium occidentale, assembly GCA_023515795.1. Lineage (NCBI taxonomy): Eukaryota > Fungi > Aphelidiomycota > Aphelidea > Amoeboaphelidium > Amoeboaphelidium occidentale. The sequence goes on along the minus strand of JALGPX010000079.1, from coordinate 12,627 downwards.
TGGAACATTTCTTCAGGCGTTTTTGATAGAGAGTTTATTGGACACGGCGGATATGTAATGTCAATTCAAAAACAAGAATATTTTCTATATTCAGGATCTTTTGATTCCACTGTAAAAGTTTGGGATATTGAGAGGGCGATCATAAAAAAATCGTTCAATTGTAAGCTTTAAAACATACATAATTTTTAGATCCAACGTCGGTACTCGCACTCTATATTTATGATAATGTTTTAATTGTGGGTTCAAAAGGTTTGGATATGATATCGCTTTCCACGGGCGAAGCTTTGGCTTTTCAAGAGGGTAGGCCACGAAATGCGAGTCTCTTATCTTTTAAGAATCTTCCAATTGCTTTTCAGTCGTGGCGACCAATTTTCGAATCTATTCTGGGCACGATGATGGATTAGTGAGGGGACGAGATCCGTCGACTCTGAATATTTTGGAAAATTTTCTAGGGCATAAAGATATTGTGATGTCACTTTGTTTAGACGATACCAATGTCCTCTTCTCAACAGGATTTGGTGGTTCTGTGAAAAGGTGGAATATGGCTTCCAGAAGAGTCTCATTCTCCTTTGAGAACCGTAATGCTTCTGTGACGGCATTGACTGTAGTAAGTGCAATATTATTTGTTGGAACAAGGGAAGGAATAATCAACTCGTTCAATATAGGTAATGCATACGTTATCGAATCCCAGTCCTATCACAGGAGCATTGTGACATCACTAGTTCACACTGATCAATTATGTACTCTTCTGGAATGGATGGGGTTGTGTTTGAACACCATTTGACAAACCTTAAGAACCCAGTTGAAGCTTTTGATACTGGGTCGATCCCTGTCACGGCAATGACTCTGAATAAGTTTAAATTGGTCGCTGTAAAGGATGAGATTGAGATTTTAGGTTTCTCTGCTGCGAATTTGAGTGGCATAGCAAGAAGCCTGTACTCTCCCCTGCCAATTAACAGTATTACAGCAAGCGAAGAGATCATTTTTGCTGCATCGAAATCTGGCTCTATATTAGCATGGAACGCAATATCTTTGGAGACCATGTTCATATTGGAATATCACACTTCGCAAGTTAATTCTCTTTTAGTAGCAGAATCTACGTTGTATTCTGCTTCAAACGACAAAACGATCATTAAGTGGTCATTAGGACAAAGGGTTCCAACAATTCTGTTCCAAAGGCTATCATCTACTGCTCTTAGACACTTGGGTCCTGTAAACTCTATATGCTTGTGTGGAAACNGAGACCATGTTCATATTGGAATATCACACTTCGCAAGTTAATTCTCTTTTAGTAGCAGAATCTACGTTGTATTCTGCTTCAAACGACAAAACAATCATCAAATGGTCCCTAGGACAAAGAGTGCCAACAATTCTGTTCCAAAGGCTATCATCTACTGCTCTTAGACACTTGGGTCCTGTAAACTCTATATGCTTGTGTGGAAACACGTTGTTTTCTGTAAGTTCTGACTTGATAACGAGACGATGGAACGCAAAAACTGGAAGGCACGAAGATGTTTACTTTGGGGCCACAAAGTCGGTTACAACTGTTGCCTGTTACAACAGATCCGTATTTTCCGGCAGTGAAGATTTTTCCGTACTAATGTATTCGCCTACTCTTCCTACAGGTTTCGAGATTCAAACATTGGTTAGCACCTTAACAAGCAATCGGAGAGTTTTAAGAACAAAAACTTTATTCGAGCTAGATTATTCACGTTCTGAAACTTTTCGAACCGCATTATTAGTTGGCAGCATCCTTGCGTCTCTGATTCTTTTCGCAATAGCCGTAATAACTTATTTCTACAGTTCTTGGAATAGAAAAAATGAGAGAATTTCAAAGCGCGAAATCAATATTGAGGAAACTCGGGCCGTCATAACTGATTTGGAGACAGTTGTAAACACAGTCGTGGGTATATCGAAACATGCTTCTTATGTGATCGAAAACTCGTGTCTTGCAACTATGAGGAAACTTGCATCAGGCGGTGGAGGAGAAATTTTCTTGGCTCGTGTGATGAATTCGTTTTTAAACGAGAAGACAGGAAATCTGGTTATCCAGAAGTTAGTTTTTATCAAGAAGTTGGAATAATGATCATGCTGTCACCTTTTCCGAACTTCTGTCGAATANACAGTTGTAAACACAGTCGTGGGTATATCGAAACATGCTTCTTATGTGATCGAAAACTCGTGTCTTGCAACTATGAAGAAACTTGCATCGGGCGTCGGAGGAGAAATTTTCTTGGCTCGTGTGATGAATTCGTTTATGAAGGAGAAGACTGGAAATCTGGTTATCCAGAAGTTAGTTTTTATCAAGAAGTTGGAATAATGATCATGCTGTCACCTTTTCCGAACTTCTGTCGAATAATCGGGTACACCGTTAATCCCGCATCAATGATTCTGCAATACTATCCGGACGGCTCTTTGAATGACTGGATTCGTAGTCGCAAATCCGGAAATGATATTATCGTCAAAGTTTTAAAAGAAATCTCATCAGCACTAAAGATAGTGCATTCTTATTATCTAGCTCACTGTGATTTGAAGCCTCAAAATGTCCTGGTTGAAGTCAAGAAGGGAACCCCTACCTGTTACTTGACAGATTTCGGTATCACGCAGGTTCTGTCAGAAACGATTCTAGCATCTCGCGCTTTTAATGTAATCAACCTCAAAAGATTATTCGTTTATTACGCTGCCCCAGAAGCTTTTACGTGGTTTAGAACCAAAATTTATACTGGAGTTGACTTCAAAAAGTTTGATGTCTATTCCTTTTCATGTGTGGTATTGGAACTTGTGACCAGAAACACTCCATGGAGCTGAGCAAACCTTTAATGCGGAATTATAGTTATTGAAACCTTTGAAATAAATTTTTTAATTGGGAGAACTTGTGGTACGTAGCGGTTACTCATACTTCGTCATTTCTTTTGGGAAACTTCACGCGTTTTTACAACACCAGAAAGTCATGTGGTAAGAAATAACTATAATCGATAACTCATCATCTCTAAGAAAGGAGTTTAGTCGTCGTTTGTATCATTTTTGCACGTGATATTTACTAAGGTTGCCACAAGCCGGCTTGTCAAGCCGACGCGCAGCATTCAGAATTAGCTAGTAAAAAACAAAAATTACCTGGTACTTTAACCTGATACTACTGGTAGTACCAATTCTGCGATCTTGCGACTGGGTGGAGCCACTAAGCCCGAAGGGCTCACGAGTTTGTATCCACTTGATTCCAGATTCTTGATCATTATATTTCGAGCAGCATTCATATCTCTATCGAACTTGAAACAACAGTGTATACAATTTAACGTCTTGTTCCCTCCTAGTGTGTGGTTGAGTCTCACACAAATTCCAAATGCTTTTGAAGTGAATTCCTCGGTGGCAACATGAACGATACAGTTAGGATTCTCTTCCGCTTTTTGGAGCAGTACTTGTTTGAACTTCTAATGTGACCAATTAAGCATATTTCTTGCAGTTTTCGAGTTGATCTTGCGATTGTTTTTAATAACCATCTTCCTGACATCAAGCGTAGGATTTTAGGGCCCATATCGACAGAGGATATTCTCTGGCGTTCCTTTCTTTCTTAGAAGAGGAGACAGATAATGCGGGATTATTTATCATAGAGTAGGGAGTCAAAAGGTATGTTAAACTTCCAGACGATGGTTACTTCATCGCTTTTGCTGCGAACGAGTTTCCTAAAGATCTTGGTGTTAAGCCTTTAGTACACAGGGTTGATGGTGTAACAAAGCAGCGCGCATTTATTCTTTTCAGGCAATAAAGCATATTCAACGGAGTATTAAACAATGGTATTCATGCAAGAACGTGAGATGCGTGTGTAATCTCACAGGACAGAAAACATTTCGTGATATAAGTGGCCGCATGATTTTAATCAATAAGAATTGAATAAATCTGCTTTACATGCTCTATTAAGAAATCTTGGGAAAGTTTGATGTCGCTTCCTG
>JALGPX010000114.1:23570-37920 GCA_023515795.1 Amoeboaphelidium occidentale | reverse complement strand
AATGGAGGCAGTTGCGAAAGAGATCAAGTATCAAACGACAACAAGCTCTTGATTTAATAGTGAATCGAATTATTGGAAAAGCTGAGAGGAAATGTTATCTTGGTCACAAAGGAGCTAATGCTAAACAAAGCCGGTCATACAATAATGTGTTTGTTGCATTTGGTGGTGGTCAGTTTAGTAGTACTTCTCGTGGACATCATCCGATTCCTAGGCGTTCATTGATCAATGCATTGAAACAGAGGAAGATTCCCATGAGACTTGTTGATGAGTTCAGAACAAGCATGCTTTGTTGTAAATGCAAGGAACCGTTACCAAAGAGGGGAATGTGGCACGTGAAACGATGTGATAACTGCAACATCTTTTGGAACAGAGATGTCAATGCTGCAGTGAACATCAGAGAAGTTTTCATCTCAGTAAATGCATCCAAGGGAGTCAGACCAGGAAAATTCTCAAGATCATACAAATTTTGTAGCTCAACCAATGCTTAATTGCGGAAGGTCTTACGGAGTACATTGCTATTTTATAGCGTTTGTTACATATACCGAGTTGAGTAGTTGGAATTCCGCGTATTTCAGTCTAGTGCTGAATAACGTAGCACAAAAGTGCTGATTACTTAAACTCAACAAAAAGTGGGGACAGTTGTTTCACGTACAAATTAAGGAGCATGTACATTAGTGCCTTCTACTAAAGAAAAGCACTGAACAGTAGCGTGTTCACAATGCTTGTGTAATCATACCAACGAAACACGAAATCTATTTTCAAGGAACATTTACATCACATCTTCGTCAGTTTCCTGCTCAACTAAAGTGGAAGGAAAGAGACCACGTTTAGGTCCACCCATTTCGAGAGGGCTGATCAATTCACCCAACCAACATTCACCATCACTGCTATCTAAGACTCTGATCCTCTGCCCTTTTCTGAATTGCAACTCTCCGAATTTACTTTCTCCATTAAAATCAGAAGTAGAAATAACATTGAAAAAGTCTGTTTGCTCAAGCCATTCTGTTTTCCCTCTTGCTTGAAGAACATTATCGGAATAAGCCATTCTAGGATTAGATTCATCTTCTCTGAAACCTGAGTCTGGTTTTGAAGCAATAATCGGTAGTGACAAGGATCTTTCGACTTCATCATAAGGATAAGCAGCAAGAGTCTGGTTAATATCCGAGCCGTTAGAAGCAATCGAAAACGACTTCACACTTCTTGACGACATGGAAGTTATAGAACCTTCTGAACTTATGGAATCCGGAAGTGGAGCCGCTGTAGCTCTGGCAAACGCATCACCTTGTGTTGCAGCGATACCAACAACTCCTGCTCCCATCAAGACAGGTGAAATCGACCTTGAAGAATCAAAATCTTGGAAAGGCGTAGCTGGGTTTGAAACAGGAGAAGGAGTAAGAGCGTAGTCAGCAGATCCAGAATCATTACCGCTGGAGATTTGCAAAGAAGAGTCTTCATCCAATTTTTCCATTTCAGGATCAGACATTACATTAGCACCAGCGGTCAGGATCGGAATATCGATGACATCGGCTGCACTGCCGGAAAACAAGCGCTGCTTAGCCACGACTCCCTTTTCCGTATCCATTTTAGCATCAAATGGTAGATTATCATCTTCAGTTTTGCCTTCTCGCTTCTTGTACCAAACAAAGCCGAGTATTCCAACCGCAACTAAAAACAAAACCGATAAAACAGCAATAAGGATTATTAGCCAAAGAGGAAAACGATTCACAGCAGGAGTGGTATATACATTCCGCACGACCGCATCTCCTCGAATATCATAAGCTGAAATCAATGGAGACCATTTGTCACCCTCCAATACAGAAACATGATGGGGACTTGTATTGGAGCCATAAAACTTTCCATAAGCTAAGAGTTGCCCTCCAGAAGATTTAACAAAGCCAGAAAGAACTGCACTAGCATTCCCACTGCTCAGATCTGAGCCGATTTCAGAAACAGAGCCAGAAGATGATGACACAAAAACTGCAAGTTTGTCCCCTCTCTTACAGCCTATGTAAAGTTGATCGGAAAAGAATAGCTCCTCGACTTGAAAGCCTGCACCCACCTTGGCAAACGTAGTTATTTCTCCTGATTCTGTGTCCAACAAGAATACATCAGATGAATTTCCTCTGCTGAAATAAATATTGTTGTCCTTCGCTGTCATAGTTTCAACACTCAACGTTCTTTCTAAATTATTACTGACACTGTTCCATTCATTTCCCGTCCACAGGCACAGCCGTAAACATGACTTATCGTCAACGCTGCTGAAAGATCCACTAATAACAACATTACCATTCTTTAACGACACCGCTGAAAGGGCAGGACCATCCATTTTGTACTTGATAACTTCTTTAGTGTCTGTATTTATGACTTCAGCTGAGCTGAATTCTCCTACTGCAACTACTCGCCCGTTTCTATCCAAAGTCAAAGCGAGGACTTCTCCTGGAGCTGCTGTTAAAACTTCCAATGACGAGCCAGATACAAGAGCTATTTCATTTTGACCACTTCCTGTGAAATTGAAACCTCCAACAATACTTTTATCTGAAGCAGACTGCAGGTAAACGTCAACACGGGAATTCTCTGAAAGAGAGTAATCTTTAACGTCATTACTTCCTTCGACATTGATTTTCGCAAGACTGGGAGAGACAGTATCATAAATCTGAAGACTATATCCAGCGATAGCCAGTATGTTGCTATCAATAGAAACAGAAGAAACTGAGCCGGTAACAGCGGATGCTGGTTCAAACTTTTTCGCAATATAATCCAACTTAACATAACCAGGTGACAACACATTCGATGCATAACGAAAGCCACCAAATATATAGAGTATATCAGATTCCTTTGCTATTTTAGATGCGATTCCATCAAGTGCCAAAGAATCAATTTTCCTTACTGAATTACCGTCTTTGTTCAACACAGCAATATTTCCGAGAGTTGGCATCTCTCCGATAATCACAAATCCATCGCTTACTTTCTCAATACCATAGACTTGCCCTGTCACTGTCGGGGATGTCACAGAACCCACTTTTAGAATTCCTCCTGGAAAATTTCCGACGAGAACAATTGAACCATCAGCAGCAATCTTGCTTCCTTTCACAAATGCGACATTAACTCTTGGATCCAACGCAACCGAGGCAAACGAATCAGAAAAGGAAACATTTCTGTCTGCATCCGGATAATACAAACTCTCGGGCGCTTTCAAAGGATCCTGTAAATGCTTATAAACAACTGCATTCTTGAGAGATCGCCTCACAGGAACTCCAACAACTTTGATAGCAGGAGTGTAAAGTCTCTGATCTTGCTTTGTAGAGCTTAACTTAATAACCAAGGAAGATTCAATAACGCCTTGAAATAAGACTATTTTGCTTTCTGACTGAACTGCTTGATTTAATGTAAATTCGCGAGAGCCAATTAGAACTTTCACATTTCCTCGCGAGTCACAGTCTCCGCTTTGTATGCAGCTTGGAACAATCATTGATATCGTATATACAGATTTTGCTTTGCTTGCGGTAATGGAATAAGTGACAGACGCGAGTGATCCACGCTTCGTAATGAAAGTGCGTTGTGTATTGAACTCTCCATCATTTGACGTCGTATAAGTAACGCCACGGTTGAAATTTGGGCAAAATACAGTATCATCCGAGTATGTTGTCATCTCTAATGTGTTTGTGTACCCTCTGATGTTTTGTACAGCGCTGACTTTCGATCCAACTTTTGGCAAGAACGTGAATTGTAATGTGCTTATAGTATCGACACTTCCAGGCATAACACGGTATATAGATTTGAGACCTAGAGTAGGACACTGAGTACAAGGTGTCCCATCACTAGAGATTAAGGTTAAACTTCCTGAAGTGAAACCATCCAAACCAACACTATCAATTTCTATGTACGTGATAGTTTGCGAAGTCTTAAATACCATATTCAATGTTGTAGGTTGTGATACTATAATAGCTTCTTGTCCACAAAGTAGTGCTTCTGTCCTTAGAAATCGAGGAGTTGGTGCGAGGACCGAAACTTGGGATATCTTTCCAGGACCTAATGGGAACAACGGCAACTGTCCCCAATAGATATTATCAAATCCTCCAAGTATCAGGTACTTATCGTCTGCTTCTAAATTGTATATTTGGGAAACTGGTCCATCAAAAGATACACCGCGAAACGGCAAAAGATCTCCACCACTTGTTTCAGCCAAATTGAACGTGGTATCACTTATAAAACTGCCTCCAATGGCAAGTATATCGGATATCCGTGACATTAAATTTACAGAACCGTCAATATTTAGGTTTGAAACAGAATTTCCTCTTATCTTCACAAGGCCTTTTAGGTCCTCATTTCCATTGAACGAGCTAAAGTTGCCTCCAGCATATATATCTCCATTCAGTGATCCAGTTGCGTGTATTTCTCCATTAGCACTTCCTAAAAGAGTGCTTTTCCGTCCGTTTTTGTCCAGAACGTAAACTCTATTGCTTGTGACCACAGAATTGCTGGGAAAATCTGATCGCAATATTGAAACAGCCGAAAATTTTCCACCTAGTTGTATATTCTGCACTCCATCCAAGCAATTGATCACTGCAAATGCGTGTATTGCAATAGTAATTGCTTGTATGAATTTCATTGTTATGATTGAATTGAGTCTATGGTTGCATCATGCGGATTGGCGGAACTACATTCCTGTGGTACAGATTCAGAGGACTCGTAACAAATCATATAGCATGGCAAGTCTTTTTGTGTTTGAAACAGACGAGTTCAGAGCAATGTGGCGCAAAATAGATCGACCTCTTTTGCTTACTAAACCACCTCTAAAGCGGGAAATCATTGAAACATGCCTTTGGAAGTTATTGGCGCTGGTTTTGGCAGAACAGGAACACTTTCATTAAAGACTGCATTAGACCAACTTGGTTATCCGTGTTACCACATGTTTGAGGTTATAAACCATGGCGATATGGACAAATGGCTTGATGTTGTTAAATGTAACAATGGACAAGACTACGAGTTTGAAAAGATTTTTACACCTTCTGATGGCAGAAAGCCATACATTGCTACAGTTGATTATCCTGCGTCTGGGTATTACAAGAAGCTAATGGAATTGTATCCTGACGCCAAAGTTATTTTAACGGTCAGAGATTCAGCAGACGTTTGGTATCAGTCCGCAAGTGAAACAATTTACGTCGCGTCAGATATGTTGGATACGTTCTTGTTCAGACTCCTGCCTTCGTCTAAGAAAATGAAACAGATGGGCAGAGCTACCATTTGGGATAATCCATTGGTGTTTAACGGCGAGTTCGAAACAAGAGGAAAGGAAATTTACTCTGAATGGATCGAAGAAGTCAAGAGAGTTGTGCCTCAGGATAAGCTGTTGATTTTCAACGTCAAGCAAGGTTGGAAGCCATTATGCGAGTTCCTTGGGAAACCCATTCCTTCCGAGCCGTTCCCAAGAGTTAATGAAAGAGAAGAATTCAAGAAGAATGCGCATTCTGCTCTATATCTATCTATGGCTTTTAATGGCCTTATTGCTGCTGCTCTTATTGGCGTCGCAGCTTTTGCCGTGAAAAGAATCACGAAATAAAAATAAGCTCAAACGGATATTCAGGACGCGCTCACTTCATTGAAGCTCTTAGCAACAGTTGAAACAAGTTCGTGTTCACAGGATGTTACAAGCCAAGCAGCTAAGAAGTTTTGACGGTACATCAAACCCTCGTGATTGGACGGTCTAGGTTGTACGACTTGGCGACAAGATTTCCATGGCGAGTATAAAGCCAGAGGAGTTTTTTTCCACAAATTTTTCTCATCAAATGTTTTTAAAAGCTTATTTAAGTGTTTTGCTCTTTTTGGGTTCTTCTTACGCGCACATTGAAATGAAGAATCCTCCACCAAGAATGTCTCGTTTCAACAGATTTGTTACAACTCCTAATTATGATATGATGGCTCCTAGCACTCAAATTTGCAAGGGTTATACTGCAGGTCCTCCTGTTGCAACATTCAAGGCTGGTGACACGATCAATGTTGAACTTATGGGAAGTGCTATACACGGTGGTGGTCATTGTGAATTCAGTTTCAGCTTTAACGACAACGACTTTGTTGCTGTACAAACTATTATAAGACAGTGCTTGTTGAATGGGATGACTTATGCAGTGAAAATCCCTGATAACTTTCCTAATGCTGAAAGGGTCACATTCTCTTGGTCTTGGGTCAATGCTGTTGGTAATCGCGAATTCTATTCAAACTGCGCTGATATTTCAATTACAAATCCAAGTGGTCCTGCTTCCTTTTCTGGAAAGGAAATGACTGTTCTCAATATTCTTGGCAGGCCAACGATTCCTGAGTTCGCATCCGGAAGTGCTGATGGAAGAAGTTATTATGAGAATGCAAGAACTATCACTATTTCTGCTGACGGTGTTATAACTTCTCAAAGTGTGTCCGGCAACACAGGAGCACGACCTCTACAGTCTGTACCTCAACAATCAAACACGCCAGTTACACCATCCAATGCACAACCAGCTCCTGTTAGTTCTCCATTGTCACAACCTCCACCACCTACTCAAAATCAAGTTGCATCACAAACACCTTCAAATGACACTGAACTTGGAAGATGTGGTATCAATGGCGTAAAATGTGGCGAAGGTTTCTGCTGCTCCCAATACAATTACTGTGGTACTACTCCTGAATACTGTGGCACGGGTTGTCAATCTGCTTTCGGTCAATGCTCACAAGGATCTCCTTCTGCGCCTTCTCAACCAGCACAACCAGAGTCTAAGTCGCAGCCAGAGGCAAAGCCGGAACAGGAGGCTAAAACATCAGACACGAAACAAGAGGAGAAATATGACAAGGACTTCGTCAAGCCTTGTTAAAGAATGCCGTTCGTATTGTATTTAATTATGTTCTTTAAATAAACCCGTTGTATCTTTACCTATTGTTTCTATCAAATGTCAGTGAGACAATCTTACGACAAACTCGCAAAGAAACTGAAACAGATTTACGATTTATCATGTGTAAGCGCATTGCTCTCATGGGATCAACAAGTGCTTATGCCTAAAGGAGGAGCTGCTGCAAGAGGAAGTCAAATGGCAACGTTGGAAAGTTTAATTCATCAATTGTCAACATCGAATGAGTTAGAATCTGTACTCCAAGAACTCCCTTCAACACCAGACCAACTTAAATCGAATGGTTTAGATGAATATGAAGTTGCTAATGTTAGAGATTCTAGAAGAGACTTTGCAAAGAGAACGAAACTACCGAGCGATCTTGTCGAAAAGTTGGCAAGCTTGCAATCCAAAGGTTTTCAAACTTGGATAACAGCAAAGGAGAAGTCTGATTTTGCTATGGTTGTCCCTGTACTTGAAGAATGGATAAATCTTTTGAAACAGAAGGCTCAGCTAATGGATCCTAACAGACCTGCGTATGAAGTTTTACTAGACGACTACGAGCGTGGCATGACTGTTGAGAGGTTGGACCAGCTCTTTGTAGATTTAAAGAAAGAACTTATTCCTTTGATTGCCAGTATTAGCAAGAAACCTACGCCAAACGATAAATTCTTGAACGAAGGGAAATACGATGTTGCAAAACAGGCTCAATTCTGCAAAGACATTTCAAAGCAAATTGGTTTTGATTTTGATGGAGGTAGAATGGATACCAGTGAGCATCCCTTCTGTACCAATTTTGATGTTAAAGATGTTCGCATAACTACAAAGTATTCAGAGAATGAATTTGTTCAAGGCATTTTTGCTGCTGTTCATGAAACAGGTCACGCCCTGTATGAACAAGGCTTGAACAAGAAGCATGGTGGTTTACCAGTATCGTTCGCTTTGAGTATGGGTATGCATGAGAGTCAATCTTTGTTTTGGGAGAGGATGATCGCATTATCTGATCCATTTTGGAAGTTTTACTATCCAAAATTACAAGAGACTTTCCCACAGTTAAAGTCGCTCTCTTTAAAAGATTACTTGAGAGCTGTTAATAAGGTTGAGCCAAGCCTGATAAGGATTGAAGCTGACGAACTCACCTATGTGATGCACATAATCATTCGTTACGAGATTGAAAAAGGTTTGTTCGATGGAACCATCAAAGCTGCGGATATGAGTAAAATATTTAACAGCAAGATGAAAGAGTATGTTGGAATCGATGTTCCTTCAGACTCAAAAGGTGTGTTACAAGATGTTCATTGGTACGAAGGCCTTTTTGGATATTTTCCAACATACACTTTAGGAGCGATTTATGCTTCACAATTGTACAAGCAGGCTGCTAATGACATTCCAGATATTGAGAAGGCCATTGAAACTGGAAATTTTGGTTCAATTAAATCGTGGTTAAACACTAAAGTTCACGAAAAGGGTTCTCTGTACACATCTGCAGATGAGTTGATGAAGACAGTCACAAATGGAACTGGTTTGGATTCAAAAGTCTTTGTAGATTATCTCAAGACAAAGTATTCTGAATTGTATGGATTATGAGCAAATTCTGAATCAAAGCGCATGAAAAGACTAAAAGTTTTGTATTCATTCCGAAATTTTTACAACAACCTTGCCATGAGCATGACCACTGGTTATTTTTTCAAGTGCAGTTTTGACACCATCACTAGTAAACGGAAGTGGACAAACAGGATCCAAAATGATCTTGAGCTTTCCCTTAGCGATATAGTCCAGAACCGAATTGACAGTTGCTAAATCAAAAGAAGAATTAACTGCTAAGTACTGAGGCTTAGAGGAGTGGAACTTGGTGGAGATGTTTTTTCCAACCATCCTGGAGGCAAATCCCAATAATTGAAACAAGGTGTTTGCGACTGGCAATGGCTCATCACCAACAACAGCAACAAATCTTCCGCCTTCACCACGATTCTTCAAGACGCTTGAGCAGTTCTCGTAATGTTCTTTGCCTCCTACACAGTCAAAGATAACATCAAACTTGTTGGCGTCCTTGTACTCAGTTTTCTCCCACCAATTCTCATTTTTGTAGTTGATAACTGATACATTAAACTGCTTCAACATTTCTTCTTGTGTCGAGGTGGTCGCAACTAGAGATGCCCCAAACTCTTTAGCCAATTGAACCAGAGCAGAACCAACACCTCCGCTACCACCCAAAACCAACACACGATCTCCATCCTTGATTTTAGCACATTTAACTGAGAGCAAGGCTGTTGAAGCGCTATCAACGCAAGAAGCAGCCGAAAAAGTATCAACTTCTGATGGCTTAATACAGACATTTGACTCTTTGACCAAAGCATACTCTGCCATACCACCATAAGCTTCAAAATCTTTGCCTGCAACAACAATAACCCCAACTTTAAACTTTGATGTAGCATCACACTCTACTACCTCACCACAAAAGTCTTTACCAGGAATATAAGGCAAAGATGCAGGCTTCAAAACAAAAGTTAATCTTCCTGAGAGCATGTGCTTATCGCCAGCCGCCAATGAACAAGCAAAGACCTTCACCAACAATACCTTCTTACCATTGGGTCTAACAGGCTTATCAATTCCGTCTTTGACTTCAACTTGAATGTCTTTCTCCGTAAGTTTAGGAACCAGGGCTGCCTTCATACTCTTTGAGTTGTTTGAATCTGAGATTGTGATAAATGAATGCACAGACTTTGTGATCAAACATCAACTATTCTATAATCTTGTGAGATAGACAAGTAAACTCTCAAATTGCATTCTGCTGAGCAACTTTTTACTTTATTTTAGTCCGAGTCATTTGATTTGGATTAGTTTTTGTGATCAGAATAATACTACATCGTGGTTACAACAACGTGATTTACATGCGCATTATAAAAGGCGGTCAAGTTACATAAAGTTTTCTTTCAAAAATGAAATTAGCTATAGTTCTTCAAGTATTAACATCTTTGGCCCATCTATATGGCGTTAGTAATGCGGCGCGCGTATACGTTGGAACTGGTTCATCGAATCCACCAGAAGCAGAGGTCAAGATGTGTCCTGATTATTCAAATACTGGTAAATTGAGTAGTACTGTTAGCTTGCAGGTAAAGAAATATGCTGCTGCTACAGCAACCGGAGTTGTAAAGGAAGTAGGAAAGTCTTTTATTGAACTTGTTGGTGGTTTGACGATTGGAATGCTGTTTACATGTGGCACTTCAATAGTTTCTGGACCAATGCTAGCAGCTAAGAGGTTGGCAAACATCAGATCAAAGTATCGGTTTCATGTTGACACTCGTATCCCAGCTGAGGATGGCAATGGTGTGGCACCATTCGACATCCAAAAGGATTCAGAAGCATTTCAAGGCCTTGACCCTAAGAAAGCTTCGTCTCGTTATGGACAAACTTTAAACGTCGTATTTGATTTCACAGAAGAACTAGGACGCAACATGAAGATGTCGTCGTTTATGCTCGCGTTTGAAGAGAGATGGGGCGCTTTCGAAATTTCATGGCGTGTTTCATCAGGAAATCTTTCTGCGCATGATTTTGAAGATGATGAACTTTTAAAAAGTTATCATGATTACTCGGAACTTGTCACACCAGAAAATCCAATATTGACAATATTTGGTAGAGTGATAAAGAAGAAAGACACAAGCAGAAATAATTCCTTTAAACCACCAAACTTATTAAGTGCGGCATTCAGTGTTGAACCAGTTGCTGGAACAATTCGTGAAACTGTAGGCAGCAAGGCTCGTGCTGAATGGACAGTTACTAACGGCATCAAATCTCTCACGATCTCTGACCGTTTGTTCTCGAAATCGGAGACCTTGATTATGCTTTGCAATCGACAACTGCAGTGCAAAGAAAACGGAATTTTGAAGCTCGCAGAGGAAGAAGATCTTGAAGCACTGCAGTTTCTAAATGATATCATCACGAAACTCATGCCATTCTCAGAAATTTCGTCAGCATTGGAAGAGAGGGTCAATTTCAGATCTGTATTGGACCTGATAATGTCTTTAAACCTAGAAAAGTATATGACTCCATTCTTAGTTGAACACATCGCAAGGAATGTCTCTCCTGAAACTGCGAACGAGATTTTGACGTTGTTACCGTCTGAACCAGGCGATTTAGCCCCATTTAAAGAAGCACTGATGGAAAAATTAGCTTAACAGCGTTAAAGCTAGAGAATAAATTTTCGTTAATGAATCGAAGTATGAATTTTGGTTGAAACACTTTCGTTTGTTTTTCTCGATCAAAATCGCTTGATGGATTACTCCGGTTTTGACGATACAGCGGACACAAAAACTGCGCCAGAAAGCCCTTCCTATTCTCCAGTGAATACGCCGGACTTAAAGCGCAGACTGAATGAGAATAAATTCAACTCGAAATTAGGTAAACGAAGCTTTTGCGTAGAATTAATTTCAGATGAACATTTCCACCACTTACGAAAGACTGAAAAGTTCCTTCTTGGCTCAACAGAATTAATCAAAATCAGCGGATATGAAAAGCACGGAGACCATTTCGTTTATTTGATCGAAGTTCCTTCAGCAGAATCAGGTGTTGTTAAGCGACGATACTCAGAATTCGAGTCTCTGCGCAAGATCTTGGCTAAACTACATCCCTATGCGATTATACCACCGATTCCTGAGAAGCATTCCTTGAAGGCGACATTCCAAAGGAAGAACGAACCGATTCTGGAACAGAGGCAAAGAATGCTGCAAACTTTTCTTAACCGTCTGCTTTTCAATGAAGTTTTGGGCTCTTCAATTGTGTTTCACGTGTTCCTGACAGCGCAAGGAGAAAATTGGGCTGCTGAAGTTTTATTTTCAAAGGAAGTGATGGCCTCAGCCACGACAAATAATTCTGCTGGGACATCTACACGCACTGGAGGTTTCTTAAAATCCAAGACTTTAAAGAACCCTGACTTGAAGTTTCAACAGTCTGAGATATACACACAGAATTTCCACGAAGTTGTGCAGAATTTAAACAAGACAAACAAGAAGATTCAGACATGTCTTAAGTCTCTAAGTCACAGTAGGGGCGAATTAGGAGCAATTTATAATGCGACATCTCTTGATGATAGCTTATCTGCTACTGTCAAAAGATACTTTGAAGAGTATGGGGTTGGAATCGATCAAAGCGCACAGCATCTATTGAAACTATCTGACCATTTGGATACGGATATTAAGGACTGTTTGTATGAATACGATCTTTACAGTGTTTCTGTTGAGGAAATTCTACACAAAAGATACAGCAAGCATCTAAAATATGAAGAACTAGGAGATTTACTAGATCAGAAGAGGCAGCAACTTGATAATCTAGAAAAGGCAGACGCGGGGGCAATTAGCGGCTCTGTCGGAAGTGGAGGTTTTATGGGAAAGATTCAGAACATGCTTGACTCAAATCCTGAACAGAATCGACGCAATCAGATAGCTAAGCTAAGAGATTCCATAATAAGCATTGAGAAGGTTTGAAATTTTCGACTCAGCCTATTAATTATTTAGGAACGTGATGATGTCCACTCGCAACTACTAAAATGCAGTGAAATAGTTCAAACAGAACTTGATGCTTTCCAGATTATGAAGAAAAAAGATTTAGAAGCTCTGCTTTTGAAGAATGGAATAATTGCACATGCATACAAAGAATGGGTTCAAAAGAATGCAGAATTGTGGAATAATGTTTTGAGAAAACTGGAATGAAAGAATACCAATAAATTTTTGATCAAAACGTTTATTCATTTTACGGATGAATAGTGCTGCGTCTTTTATGCACCGGTTGTCATGTCTATCATGAATATCCACTCGTTTATGTAGTTGCTGATAGAAATCATTCAAGACGGGTACAAAAAATGCAAGTTTATTTCAGTACCTCAGACGATTTTCAAAGTGACTGATCCTCAACCATCAAGTTAATGTATTTGCGTGGCTGATCCTGACAGAAACTCATGTCCAAGAGCATGTCCCTCATGAAGTATGACTTCCCAACTCCCGGCTGCCCTGCCACCACAAGTACATTCATACCCTTGTATTGAACTACTCTCTCTTCAAATGTGAGCCTTTGTACAATAGGCCATCCCTGATCATCTTTGCCCACATTCAATCCAATGGGCAGAGATTCAATCATCCTGTCGACCCCCCACAACACCTGCTCAACAGGGATATGCTCAAACATTCTTCGAAGCTTACTCTGTGCGAAAGCATCAATATGCCTATTTCCGTGATCATATGCCTCCCAGCTCGAAGAACATGAGCAATCACAATCTTTCGAATATCATCCTGAATAGGCCTGATGACATTCATAGCATTGGTGTCAAAAAATGAGACGAAATCACACTCACACCACTCTCGAAAAGAAAGCTTCGAATTCCCAATAACAAGAGTGTGATAATCATCGCCACTGTAACAGTTGTAAAGAACAAAATCGACATCGTGGGAGATGAAATAGAGCGAGCGTGGTATTTTGCCTT
Organism: Amoeboaphelidium occidentale; assembly: GCA_023515795.1. Taxonomy (NCBI): domain Eukaryota; kingdom Fungi; phylum Aphelidiomycota; class Aphelidea; genus Amoeboaphelidium; species Amoeboaphelidium occidentale. The sequence goes on along the minus strand of JALGPX010000114.1, from coordinate 24,594 downwards.
CCATTGGCATGCCCATAAACTCAAATCCAGGAATATTAGACATGATACCAAGTAACGATGTGATAAAACTTTCCATCCCCAAACCTGCCAAGTTTGAAAGTTCATCTTGGGCCCGTTTTCTGTCTTGAGGCAATGTGAGAACAGCAAGCATGTGCGGATCTGTGACCATCATCCTCTCATTCCCGCCATCTCCTAAACGCTCAAAAACAGGTGTCAAATATCCGCGTCGCATCAGATTATGAACAATTTCTGTATCATCAATCCGGTATGAACCCCCAGCAGAACGCTTCCGAGCAAGTTTTTCCAAAACAGAAAGCTCCATTGAATTGATAGACCCTCTTACTTCACGGTAACAAGCATCCAGCCAGTTCAAAACTTTCTCAGCAATGAGTTTGCCAGACGAATCAAAACATAAGGTACAAACAGATTTCAGATTGCGCGGGTTGCCGCCACAAACGGACCAACAGAATATAAGATCCATCAGAGAAATATTCGGGAAGTAGGTCTTCATCAACTGAACAGTCTCTTGTGCATTCAGGGGGTCGAATATCAAATGGAACCTTATTTCGTTGATTAGGATCGATGGTAAGTGCCTGGCTCGATCCGCGTGCTGGAGTTCCGAGTATCAGCAATAACGCTTTTTTGGAACATTAGAGGTAGTGACATAATCCCAAGCAGCAATGAGCCATTTCAAGAACTTGGGGCAAACTTGAATTTCGTCCAACGCCAAAACACGAGGCTTCGTCATAAACTCGCACAACCACAAATAAAGGTCATCATAGGTAGCTGGTCTATCAGGTATTGTCGTACTCATTCCCAACTCCTGAGATGATCTCATAAGATGCTTGATCACGGATGAAGCGGTTACGTCAAGCTCGGTGAACGAAACATCTTTGACATCGTCCTCAAACTAGAAGTACAGCATGATCGGCGCTCCATCATCAACAAGTTTCTTCAATTGCTGACTACTATAGAGTTTTATCCATCTCATCTGACTGCGGGTTGAGTAAAAAACCAAGAGATC
>JALGPX010000114.1:0-16181 GCA_023515795.1 Amoeboaphelidium occidentale | reverse complement strand
TCAAACGTGTAATTACACCAATAGCACCAAGCGAACAAACCAATGCCTGAAACATCTCATCACCCTTCTTACATTCCTGAACTCTGAATCTCAAACCATGACTCTCGTTCACTGCGGCATGGATAAACCTTAACCCTACTAAACAACTACTCAATGGTCCATATTCTATCCCTGTCCCATGAGTTCCTGTAGATATCGCACCTGCAAGCGACTGTTCTGATATTGACCCTAACGAAGACAGTGCCAATCCATTCTGTTCCAAGATACAATTTAACTCATACAATCTAATCCCTGCTTCCACTTCCACTTCAACTTCAACTTCTGTAGTATCTTTAATATCAATAACTTTGTTCATTTTATCCAAATTCAATACATAATCTTCTTTCCTGAAAGTAGAAGTCAAATCAGAAGGTGAATGTATCGCTCCAACAACTTTTACACCTCTAGACTCTTTGTGAGCCTTATCTAGAATTCTAATGATTTCTTCCTCTGACTCCGGCTTCAATAAACAACCACACTCAAACTCCATCGTTCCAGCCCAATTCTTTAAGACAGTTGATGTCATCCTTGTGGTATAGTTGGAAGAAAAAACATCAACAACAACAATAATATATATATATATACATAGGCCAAAAATATTTTTATTTCTTACACCAAAAGATGTCCTCTTTTTACCAAAAGAATCCAACTTGCGTCATATTTTTTCAAGACAAGACACCAGAGTTGTTAAACCCTTCTAACCTTCCTTGGCTTACACCCTCCATGCTGAACTCTACTCGCGTCCACAATACTAACAACATTCAACCCAGGATGCTGCAGAATAGAACGAACTGCTGCATCTCTACCTCTACCAGCAAACCCACGCAACTTTAGAATCAAATCCTTACTATTACTATTACTATTACTATTAACAACACCACCACCACCACCAATCTTCTCTACAGTCAATTGTGCAATCTTTAATCCTACTCTTGACCCTCCTTCAACAGATCCTCTTGATGCTCCCTGTACAAATAACCCTGCAGAAACAGACTTCAATACANTTTATCCAAATTCAATACATAATCTTCTTTCCTGAAAGTAGAAGTCAAATCAGAAGGTGAATGTATCGCTCCAACAACTTTTACACCTCTAGACTCTTTGTGAGCCTTATCTAGAATTCTAATGATTTCTTCCTCTGACTCCGGCTTTAATAAACAACCACACTCAAACTCCATCGTTCCAGCCCAATTCTTTAAGACAGTTGATGTCATCCTTGTGGTAAAGTTGGAAGAAAAAACATCAACAACAATAATAATATATATACATATATATAGGCCAAAAATATTTTTATTTCTTACACCAAAAGATGTCCTCTTTTTACCAAAAGAATCCAACTTGCGTCATATTTTTTCAAGACAAGACACCAGAGTTGTTAAACCCTTCTAACCTTCCTTGGCTTACACCCTCCATGCTGAACTCTACTCGCTTCCACAATACTAACAACATTCAACCCAGGATGCTGCAGAATAGAACGAACTGCTGCATCTCTACCTCTACCAGCAAACCCACGCAACTTTAGAATCAAATCCTTACTATTACTATTAACAACACCACCACCACCAATCTTCTCTACAGTCAATTGTGCAATCTTTAATCCTACTCTTGACCCTCCTTCAACAGATCCTCTTGATGCTCCCTGTACAAATAACCCTGCAGAAACAGACTTCAATACACGATAATCCCTCGTAGAAATAGAAGCAAAAGTATTATTCTTTTTAGCAGTAATTGAAAGCACAGGAAGTGGTGCTCTGTGAGTAGTAGTAGTAGTAGTAGTAGTAGGATACTGTTGCAATAGAATATTCCTAACTCTTTCATTATCCTCCAATAATTTCTTTAATTCCTCCTGAATATTTGAAGTTGAAGTAGTAGAAGTTGAAGTAGTAGAATCACGTGTTAAATTATTAGATTCATTCTTCGTAGTAGTGGAAATCAAAGTAGAATTAAATCTCTTCTTTAAAAGAGTAATAGGAATTCTTTTACTGAGTGAAAACATTCTCTTTATCTCTTTTTCTTTCTCTCTCAACTTTGATTCAATCAACAGAAAACACAGAAACAAAACAGAAACACAGAAACAGAAACAAAATGAAGAAAACTATTAATGATGTATTTATTGAAAACAATAAAAGAATTAATTTTGAAATAATCCTTCTTATTATTAAAGAATTACAAGAAATGATGAATGCCTTTACTACCGGAAAGNCTCCCTGTACAAATAACCCTGCAGAAACAGACTTCAATACACGATAATCCCTCGTAGAAATAGAAGCAAAAGTATTATTCTTTTTAGCAGTAATTGAAAGCACAGGAAGTGGTGCTCTGTGAGTAGTAGTAGTAGTAGGATACTGTTGCAATAGAATATTCCTAACTCTTTCATTATCCTCCAATAATTTCTTTAATTCCTCCTGAATATTTGAAGTTGAAGTAGTAGAAGTTGAAGTAGTAGAATCACGTGTTAAATTATTAGATTCATTCTTCGTAGTAGTGGAAATCAAAGTAGAATTAAATCTCTTCTTTAAAAGAGTAATAGGAATTCTTTTACTGAGTGAAAACATTCTCTTTCTCTCTTTTTCTTTCTCTCTCAACTTTGATTCAATCAACAGAAGACAAAAAAACAAAACAAAACAGAAACAAAACAGAAACAGAAACAAAATGAAGAAAACTATTAATGATGTATTTATTGAAAACAATAAAAGAATTAATTTTGAAATAATCCTTCTTATTATTAAAGAATTACAAGAAATGATGAATGCCTTTACTACCGGAAAGAAAAAAGAAGAATTTCACTTTCAATCAAATATTCCACAAATTATAAGAGAATTAATATTAAAAGTATTAGACAAATTATTAATTAAACATTCTATAAGATCAAGATCAAAGAATAAATTTATAGTTTGTTATAAAACACAACGATCTTTACTTGATGCAGAGTGTGATTGGGAACAATTGATTGATGAGAGTTTAAAAGAAATGGGTCGACATCAGATTAACATAAAAGTATTGAAATATGAATATGAATCTAAAACTAAAGTGGGACAGATTGTATCTAATCAGACAGTAGGAAAAGAAATAACAAAAGACAACATTGGCTATCAACTATTGCAAATACAACAACAAGGGGATATTGCTGAAGTAGATTCTACTTCTAATTCTACTTCTACTTCTACTAAAGTTGAGTTTGTTGTTAGAGAAAAGAGAAGAGGGTTATGATTGATTAATTGATTAATTGAGAGAGAGAGAGAGAGAGAGAGAGAGAGAGATTAGAGATCTGATTGGGTTGAATTAAATTGAATTTTTTTCTTTTTCTTTTTTCAACAAGTCAGAATCAATGTCTAAAATAAAGATTATTTCCAATAGACCATCTACTAATACTAACCCTAAAGAGAAAGAGAAGAAGGATGACGTCACTGATTCTTTCAATAGAATAATCACATTGAAGGATTCTACAAAGAATACAACAACAGAATTACAACAATTACTATTACTTTCTAATAATAATAATAATAATAATAATAATAATAATAATAATAATAATAAGGAAGATGGAGGAGGAGGAGGAGGAGATTTAATTGATGAAGAGATTGCTATAATCATAAGAAATAATCCACAATTTCTATATTCTTCTTTCTCTTTNCTAATACTAACCCTAAAGAGAAAGAGAAGAAGGATGACGTCACTGATTCTTTCAATAGAATAATCACATTGAAGGATTCTACTAAAAACACAACAACAGAATTACAACAATTACTATTACTTTCTAATAATAATAATAATAATAATAATAATAATAATAAGGAAGATGGAGGAGGAGGAGATTTAATTGATGAAGAGATTGCTATAATCATAAGAAATAATCCACAATTTCTATATTCTTCTTTCTCTTTAGAGCAAGGTGGGGAATACTTTCCTGGATTGTTGTATTATTTAAGACAATCTTCTAGTACTTTATCAAACAAGCAAAGAGTTTGTAGGATTATATTCAAATTATTGTTGATTGTTCCTAAATTAGTTTTACCATTCTTTTATTCTTTTATATCTCAATTGTTGTCTTATTATTCTAATAGTAATAGTAGTAATGATGGTGGTGATGAGTCATTGAAGGATTCAGTTTTAAAAGTGTTTTACTTTTACATTGATAAATGTTTACAAGAAGAATCTGATTTGAATCTATTTTTAGATTTATTATATGATAATCTCAAAGTGGAATTGAAGTGGCAAAGAAGAGTTGCAGTATTGAAGATTATACAACATTTATTAGAACAAGTGGGAAATCAACAGAATGATTCAAAGTTGTTGTCTTTACTACTGAAAACTTCTACTACTACTTCTACTACTTCTACTACTTCTACTTCTACTTCTACTTCTACTTCTACTTATACTACAAATCATTTGGTTGAACTCATTGAACAATTAAAACAATCTTCTGTTGATACAAAGAGACAAGTAGAACAACAGACAGAAGAGTGTTTTCAAGCGATTATTGAATTGTATAAACAAACAGATTTGTATGATCATCATCATCATTATCATCACAACAACAACAACAACAACAACGAAAATGAGTCAAGAACAACAACAACTATACAGAAATTGATTGCAGCTGTTATGGATATTGATCAAATACCTCAAGCTGTCAAGGCATTGTATGAATGTACTTTTGNAGAACAACAGACAGAAGAGTGTTTTCAAGCGATTATTGAATTGTATAAACAAACAGATTTGTATGATCATCATCATCATCATTATCATCACAACAACAACAACAACAACAACGAAAATGAGTCAACAACAACAACTATACAGAAATTGATTGCAGCTGTTATGGATATTGATCAAATACCTCAAGCTGTCAAGGCATTGTATGAATGTACTTTTGTTAAGGATATTGATGTTAAAGTATTGAGTATTGTTGCTATTATTCTACATAGAGGGTTTAGGTATTATGAACAGACTCATAGAATGTGTGTTGTTATTGTAGGGAATTTATTAAAGATTGTTAAACAGAAGAAACACAACAGCACTAAGAAGAATAAGAAGAAGGATGCTTTGAGTGGATTGTTGTCAGGGTTATTGAAGCAAGTCAAGATATTACAACAAGAATCTTCTGATCCTGAAGTTAGGCAAATGAGTCAGGAAGTGATGAAAGAGAGAGAGGAAGAAGAAGAAGTTGTTGAAGTTGTTGTTGTTGTTGCAGAAGAATCTATCGAAGAATCTATCGAAGAAGAAGAAGACATTACAGAGGGATTGAAGGAAAAGGTTCAGAGTGTTGTTTCTCTGTTTATTCCTTTTAATACTGATTCTAATGTTGAATTGTTGAAGGGTTATTTGGTTGATTGTATTACTTGTGATTTAATTAGTGGAATTGGTCAGATGTCGCAATTAAAGAAGAAGAAGAGAAAGATTGTTGTTGTTGGTGATTATTATGAATGTTGTACTTCTTTAAAACAGTTTGAATCTAAAGAATTGTATCAGGAAATGATTCATGAGTGTTTGAAATTGGTTGGTATTGATTTATTGAATGGCGACAATGGTGATGATGATGAGGACGATTGTAGTTCTGNGTCAAGATATTACAACAAGAATCTTCTGATCCTGAAGTTAGGCAAATGAGTCAGGAAGTGATGAAAGAGAGAGAGGAAGAAGAAGAAGAAGAAGTTGTTGAAGTTGTTGTTGTTGCAGAAGAATCTATCGAAGAATCTATCGAAGAAGAAGAAGACATTACAGAGGGATTGAAGGAAAAGGTTCAGAGTGTTGTTTCTCTGTTTATTCCTTTTAATACTGATTCTAATGTTGAATTGTTGAAGGGTTATTTGGTTGATTGTATTACTTGTGATTTAATTAGTGGAATTGGTCAGATGTCGCAATTAAAGAAGAAGAAGAGAAAGATTGTTGTTGTTGGTGATTATTATGAATGTTGTACTTCTTTAAAACAGTTTGAATCTAAAGAATTGTATCAGGAAATGATTCATGAGTGTTTGAAATTGGTTGGTATTGATTTATTGAATGGTGACAATGGTGATGATGATGAGGACGATTGTAGTTCTGCTGATGATTCTATAATCTGCAATTGTGTCTTTAGTTTGGCGTATGGTGGATTGGTTCTGTTGAAGGATGCTAATTTGATGTTGAGAAGAGGGGAAAAGTATGCTTTATGTGGCCGGAATGGTGTTGGAAAGAGTACCTTATTGAAAGCATTGAGTAGTGATGGAAAAGTTGATGGGTTCCCAACAGAATTGAAAGTTGTTTATGTATCTCATATACATCACAGTGATCCTGAAGATAGATCCAGTATATTGGAGCACATCAAAAAGAAGACCAACAATCAGCAGAATAATGATAAAGATTTGATTCAATTGGTTCAAAAGTATGGTTTCACTCCCGAAATTTTACAATGGGAATACGAAGGTTTGAGTGGTGGTTGGAAAATGAAGGTTGAATTGATGATTAGTATTTTGAAGAATGCAGATATTTTATTGTTGGATGAGCCTACTAATCACTTGGATTCTACAAATGTTCAATGGTTAAAGGATTATTTGAATGGGAATCATCAATTGACTTCAATTATTGTTTCTCATGATGTTTCATTCATGAATGATGTGTGTGGGAATGTGATGCATTTTCATGAATTAAAGTTGAAGAATTATGAAGGGAATTTTGATGAATTTGTGCGCAAGATACCTGAAGCAAAAGGTTATATTGGTCATACTTCTTCAAACGCTGGAGCTGACGATGATTTGTTTGTGTTCAAGTTTCCTGTTTGCTCACTGGAAGGTGTCAGGAGTAAGGAAAAGAAGATTTTGAAATTGTCTGGGATTAAGTTTGGTTATAGTGAAGATAGATTAGTATTGAAAGATGTATCTCTTGGTGTGTCGTTGTCTTCTAGGATTGCAATTATTGGTCCTAATGGTGCAGGAAAGAGTACTCTGGTGAAAGTATTGATTGGTGATTTGAAGCCTTCTAGTGGTGAATTGTACAGACATCCTTCACTAAGAATTGCACATTTGGCACAGCATGCGTTTTATCATTTGGAACAGCATATGGAAAAGTCTCCGAATCAGTACATCAAGTGGCGATTTGAGAATGGTATTGATAAGGAATTATTGGAAAAGGAAACAAAGAAGGTGGACAAGGAACAAATGGTGAAACATGGTATTGAATTGATTTGTGGTAGACAGAAACTCAAGCGTTCTTACAAGTATGAAGTCAAATACATTGGAAAAAGTTTTAATGATACACGTTGGGTACCAAAAGAAGATTTGGAAGAAATGGGTTTATTGAGATTGTGTGAACAGTATGATGACTATGAAGCTGCACGTTTGGCTAATGCATACTTGCCAGAGTTGAATACGAATGCAGTTGAGAAACACTTGGAAGCATTTGGTATAATCAAAGAGATTGGTACTTATTCAACTATCAAAGGATTATCTGGTGGTCAGAAAGTTAAAGTCGTTCTAGCAGCTGCAATATGGATCCTTCCTCATGTATTAATTCTCGATGAGCCCACGAATTACTTGGATGTTCAATCGATGCAAGCTTTGAAGGTAGGAATAAGAGATTTCTCTGGTGGTGTTATGATGGTTACACACAACAAGGAGTTTTATGAGAATTTGTGTGATGAAGTATGGGAAATGGACAGTGGTTACTTAAAGTGTAGAAGAAACAGATCAGGTGAAGTTTCCCAAGTGGAAACTCCTGACGATAGTGTTGAAGAAGTCAGTGCTAATGGTAGCAGTCAAGAACAGTTGGATAAACCTTCAACCGAGAAAGAAGAAAAAGAACGAAAGCCAAGAATTAAAAAGTTGACAAGGAAAGAAAAGCTGAAGAAGGAAAAGATTAGAGAAGCTAAATTGAACAAGTACGGACCAAAACCTGATGGAACGCCATGGTCAAGTGATGAAGAAGTAGAAACCAATATCGTTATTGGCTCCGTGAATGTGGCTAAATCTGGATAATTTATCAGAATCGAGGGGAATAGATTCATAGTAATCGTGTTCGCTCGCTTTTCCAGTCCTTTCCTTTTGAGCTTGAAACAATTCTGTCGTCTTGTGATGGATCTACAACGCAATACTAAAAACGAAATACTTTACATTGACTTTAACCAAGACTTCAGGTTATTTGTCTGTATTTGCCAGAAAGCCTTATTTCGTAGCTGCCTGAGCGTTGGGACAAAGACTGGCTTCAGAATCTATAATACAGAACCATTTGGAAAATGTTACTCAAAAAGTTGATTCTAGCTTTACGAACGGACTTAAAGTTTAGACGAATACGGGGCTGGAATTGCTGAAATGCTTTTTAATACTTCATTGGTTGCGCTGGTTGGCTCCGGAGAATCACCGCAGTTCTCGCCACGGAAGCTGATGATTGTCAATACCAAACGAGAATCCGTTATTTGCGAGCTGAGTTTTGTAACGTCGATTCTGAGTGTTCGATTGAATAGGAAACGCTTGGTAGTTCTGTTGGAGAATCATTTACACGTTTACGATATTTCAAATATGAAGATTCTGCATTCTATTGACATTGTAAGTAAGTCAGCGATCATTGCTTTGTCTCCTTCCTCTGATAATTGTTACTTGGCTTATCCTGCTACAGCTTCTAATGGAGAAATTATGATATTCGATTGTTTATCTTTACAGTCTGTTCATTTAATTCAGGCACACAAGAATCCTGTTACAAATATTGCTTTCGACTATGATGGGACTAAATTGGTTACAGCTTCAGAGAAGGGTACTGTTATAAGAGTATTCTCTGTTCCAGATGGTCAGAGGCTTTATCAATTCAGAAGAGGATCTCTAACAGCTCATATATCATCACTATCTTTCAACTTACAGGGAAATATGATCACAGTTTGTTCTGATACAGATACTGTTCACATCTATAAGTTGGTCAATAGTCCTAATTTGAACGTATCTGGATATCTTCCGGAAGTACTGAGTGAAATGATTGAACCTCTAAGAGACTTTGCTCATTTGAAACTACCACGACACGGTCTGAAATCTTTGGCTGTATTGAGTGCTAATGGCGGTCAAGTTCTTTGTGCGACTTCAGATGGTGTTCTTTTAGTATACTCAATTGATTTGGAGAATGGTGGTGAATGTGTATTCCTGAAGCAACATTCTTTACTAGAATCAAGTAATGCCAACACTGATAAAGTACACATACACAATGAATAAGAATACATTTGATCTTTTATTTTTTATATTTCGAAAACATTTCTTTAACCATCGCGTTACAAAGTTTTGCATAAGGATTCATTCTAGCCAATTCCTTCTTTGCAAAACTATTACCAGAATTAGCTGCCAATTGAAAATCCTCCAAAGCTTCTGGTGGAACATCAGTGCTATTTTCAGAAGAGTACATCATTGATTTGACTATGCCCCTTTGGCAATACGCGCTTCCTTTTAACTTTGCTGATACAGAAACAGTTTCCATCAATGAAACAGCTTTATCAAGATCAGCCAGAGCTTCTTCGTACTTCTTTAAAAGAGTAAACATCTGAGCGCGATCATTATAAAGGGAAGCATGCTGAGGGTTCTCGTTTATAAGCGTAGATATTTTGTCCAGCGCTTCTTGCCTCTGTCCGCTCTCAAATAGAGAAATAATATCAACAGTATCAGGCGAGCCGTCTTTTGATACTTCCTCGTTATTGTTTTCCTCTACTTCCGCGCCAGGCTGGAGTATTTCCGGATTTAGAATGAAATCTACAAGCTTTTTGTCAGCGTCGCTCAACATTTTGGACAAACACTTGGTAAAAGAAGGAAAACGCTTCTATTCGCTATCTAGTTTACAAATGGATCACAGAATCCACATAGAGCAGAGCGCAAGGCAAAGGAAAAGAAGCTACCAACCGTTAAACCAAATGTTAAGCAGAACACCATCGCAGTTCCAGCCAATTGCTTCAACTCTGCTTCATTGTCTTTTGTTAAAACTCCCAACTGTTCATAAGAACTTCCATTCTCTGTAATAAGATTTGGAGCATGCATCATCGCCAAAGATGATAAGTATCCGTTTGTAAGTCCAAATACAAAGACGATAATCAGTACGAAATAATCATTAGTGATTAGTGTATTCAGAAATACACGTGGTAGAGGATCCATAGTAACAGGGTCCATAATGACAACATTGCACACTAAGAACAAAGGAATAAATGCGACTCTCAATACTGAGCATACAAGAATCACCACTGGGCTCTTTAAAGCGCCAAAATCCACAAATAACTTAACGCCAGGCATCGATTTTCCTATCCAGTCTGAGATTGCAAAAGACAAGAACGCAAGAGGCAAGAAAAGTTCCTCTCTCCATCTTGTTTCAGCTTCTGATGATCCGCCATATGATGATCGCATTAAATTAAGAACAGAAGGAAACAATGAAAGAGTGACAAAGAAGGTGATGAAAACAGCAGCTGCACTCAATTTGATTTTGCTCATGACAAACCAGAGTTTTTGAGAACTTGTAACAAAAGTAGTTCTGTCCAAGTCAAAAGTTTCTTCCAACTCTGGATCAAACAAAGCTTCCTCTTCTTGATCGTTCTTGCTAGCGGTTTCTGAATCTTTTGAAACCGAAGAAGATGCTGAATGTAACTTTGAGTACTCCTTAAAGGAATGCAAGTTTGGCAGTAGTGCACCACTGGCAACACAAACTCCGATTACAAATACAGCAAAAGAAAAGTACATCACTGCGTTCTCGCCAGAATCAAGCAACGAGTTGATCATTTGACTCAAAGCAACTAAACACGCGGCAAGACCCTGACCAGACATGACAGCCTGCATGTATACACCTGGAAATACAGATGACACTAACCCAAACACAGCGTTCTGCAAAAACGCTGTTGAAGTACCACAAGTAACAACCAGAACAATATTGATGTAAAAGAATGCATACGCAAAGTCTTTTCCAGTATTCACAGAAGCCAATATCAAGCACACAACGAACACACACGCGTTGATCAAGAAACTGATCATAATTCTTCGCAGCAACTGCCTCACTCCGCCACCTTGAGCAGACGGCATGAACTGAATATAGAACAGAACCACAAAGTTCGATATCATGAAGCCAATAGAAAAGAAGTTCGAAAAATTATCAGCGTACTGCGATCCTTGCAAGCGAGAGGACAGATAAGAGCGGCATGTGATGAAAACATTCCAGGGAAACAGCATTCCTATGCCAAACAGAAAAAGGATCCAATACAAGGGCCAGCTGAACTTTATAGGGCGGTTGCGGTCAACGTCTTCTGATATCATGACAGGCTGAGGCTGTTGTTGTTGTGCTGAGGGAGATAGTTGGCGGAGAGTGATTTGATCGATGTTGAAAACTAAGAAAAGGTTGTGTAACCTAAGTAGTTTATTAAAATTATACTTCATTTTTAGTCTAATTATCCCCAGTATAAGTTGTATAGCAGTTAATATGCTGAACATTCCAGATAGTAAGTCTAGAGAAGATCCCATTGAAGATAATGCGCCTGACAAAGCGAGTGATATGATCACCTTTTGTACTAATAAGCAGAACCTCATATAAGCTCTGTTCACTCCAATTAACCATAATTTATCTGAGAATAGCTGTTGTATTTCAACATTCAACTGGACGAAAGCAATACCAACGAGAATGTTCGCAAAGAACACCACAACCGCAACTTGATAAATGTTCTGTAACACAGGAAATAGAGCAAATAGAAGTGTCGACAATGCGCCAGATAGCAGAGCGTAAGAGGACCATTCAGAAGGTACATGTCTTGACACGTAAGATCCTACCGTGTTACCGATTCCAAAGCAAGCCGTGATCCAACCAATAGCCCATACTGGATTATCTCCTTCACCAAGATGTACCATGACTGAGGGAAGAATGCTTTTCATTCTGTTCAACTGGAGACACCCTGAAATCAGGAATAGCACAACTTTTGGGAGATAATTGTTGTTTGGCCTCTTTGTCGTAGCAAATGTGTCTGAAACAGAGGATTGTGAGAAGCGACTAAAGTTCATGTATAGCACAGCGACTATGAGAAAGAACGAAGGAGGCAATGGTAATGCTAGTGATAAACTACCATTAGTGGCTGTCAATATTATTGCGCCAACTAGAGGTCCTAGCACATTGCCAACTTGAAAGCATGCCTCGATATTGGAGTTGAACACTTTGCGTTTTGAGCTGTCAGGTTCTAGCAATACCACCAGAATTGATCTAGAAGAGTCAAGTACTCCAACAAAGAAGAAGTCAATTGCAATAAACGCAGCAAACAGCAGAAGATAGGGTGTGTGGGTATAAGATATCAAATAGTATATCCAGCATATTGCTGTAGTCAGAAACCTGAATGCCATCGACAGCGGTAACAGTTTTCCAACAGGACAACCACATTTTACCAAGTAACCACCAAAACTTGAACCAAGAAAGTCGAACGACGTCGCAACTGCCAAGAATACGAAGCCTTGACCAAGCACAGACGCTCCAGTGTCATCAGAAGTCGCGTCTTTATTTGACAACGATTCCATAAGGACTTGCCAATTGGTTATCATGATGTTATGTCCAACTTGACCAAGCAGTACAGATGCACAGAATGTCTGTTTAAGACGATCATTCGACTCTGAGAGAAGTTCGTAAGAGGTATCTAGTAATGTTCTCATTTTAGGAAAGATGATGAATTTTGCCATTGCGTGCTCTAGAAATCTGGGCACAGCGTGCGGGCAATGGATCAATCAATGATCGTGACACCATCGTTTATTCGCTAAGCCGCTTTTTTACTTTTTAGACGCTTTTTGTGAAACATTTTCAGGACGCAACTGTCTGACTGTTCTTCCAGCAGTCCACATTTCAGAATTTCTTAATTCAGACAATTCCTTTTCTAATTCCTGTCTGTAGTTCTTTTGACCGCACTTGTCAAGTGTGCGTCTTGCTTCAAAGCCAGTTTCAACTGACTCATACAACTTTTCAAACACGGGCTTTGATGCTTTGTAGAATTCTGGCCACCAGTCTAAAGCACCACGCTGTGCAGTAGTTGAACAGTTGGCATACATCCAATCCATACCGTTTGCACCAATTAAAGGATACAAAGACTGAGTTGCCTCTTCTACTGTCTCATTGAATGCTTCAGAAGGGGTGTGTCCTTTAGCGCGTAAAACTTCATACTGAGCTTGAAACAATCCTTGAATAGCACCCATCAAGATTCCTCTTTCACCAGTCAAGTCAGAATATACTTCCTTCTTAAAAGTGGTTTCATACAAATACCCTGAGCCAATAGCAACACCAATAGCAACAGCCTAATCATTTAATCGAGTTCAGATAAGTTTTACCTTTTCTTTTGCTTTTCCAGTGACATCCTGATATACAGCGACAGATGAATTGATACCTCTTCCATCCAAAAACAATGATCGAACAGTGGTTCCAGATCCTTTTGGCGCAACCAAGATAACATCAATATCCTTTGGTGGAACAACACCGGTATCCTTGTTGAAGATAACAGAAAAGCCGTGACTAAAGTACAAAGTCTTGCCCTTGGTCAAATGCTTAATGAGTTCAGGCCAGTTTTCCTTCTGTCCCGCATCAGACAACAAATTCATAATTGTACTTCCCTTCTTGCAAGCGTCATTAATTGGGAAGAGCGTCTTATTCGGAACCCATCCATCCTTAATAGCATTCTTCCAGCTAACTCCATTCTCGCGGAGCCCAACGATAACATTCAAGCCATTGTCACGCATATTCAAACTTTGTGCTTTACCCTGCGTACCGTAACCAATAACAGCAAAGGTCTCCTTTTCGAACATCTTGTGCAACTTGTCCTTGGGATAATCAGACCTTTCGTAAACAACTTCTTTGTGGCCACCAAAGTCAAGCGTCTTCATACCGCGATTAAATGCGACTAATGCGCATGCTGGGCCCTTAGAAAATGTTAACTGTTGTGTTCTTTTAACCAAATTAAGGCTCAACATTTTGACGTTGAAAAATCTCCTGATCAGATTTTGTTTCAAATCGTCGGTAAGTTTGGTAGAGGGTTAAATAGCAGCGCATTCCACCACGAAGCGCGAGTTTTAACGTCAATAAGATGATGATTCTCAATAGAAGGAGGCGTATTGAAGAGGTAGATCAATGCTTATAAGCGTTTCAATACAGTCTCAACTCAGGTCTCACTCTCAGAGTTAAGAAGACTCATGTAAAATTGTGGAAGCGATCTTTAGCCCAATAACGTGTTAGCATTGCAATAGCGGGGATCAATGATCGGCTTGTTTCAAAGATTTCTTTGCCCGAAGAATCAACTTCAAACTAACTGCTACCTAAAGCTCTGATGCTACTTCTATGGCTTGCTATGGCCTTACTTACCAGTTGCAACAATGATAATACTTTCAAC
This sequence comes from Amoeboaphelidium occidentale, assembly GCA_023515795.1. Lineage (NCBI taxonomy): Eukaryota > Fungi > Aphelidiomycota > Aphelidea > Amoeboaphelidium > Amoeboaphelidium occidentale. The sequence continues at coordinate 1,816 of JALGPX010000114.1, read as the reverse complement.
AAGTACTTGTCTATCCAGAAAGCTCCCCTTATGTCTGATCACCATGTGGTCTTGGGAGTGTACAAGAGCTTCTTTCTTTCGCTTTTCAATAGCAATGTTTTCATGGTTGATATTGATACTGGTCGACTGGCTAAAACTATTGCGGGAAGCTTTACAGTAGGTGACAGCAAAGGCTTGATAGTTTCGGCAGAGCTGATCAATAACGATGTTGTGATCTACTTTGCTGATAATTGGGTGCAACAATGGGATCTTGATACTGGCAAGATCGTAAGGGAACAAAGGTTTTTCAGAGATTCAAGTTCGATTGCAAACTGTGCTACGAACATTACGTCTAATCTGACCTTTTGCTGTCTTCTGGATGGAAATGTAAGAAGAATCAATCTTATGACCGACAGAATTGAAGCCCAGTTTCCGGCTCATAGTCAAAGCTGTGGTTTAAGATTGAATGGCTCTTTTGTTTATACTGCCGGTTTTGATGGGTTGGCTAAGCGATTTGATGCGTTTGGAACTCCACTGGCCACTTATGAAGTGTCGTTGGGTTATGCGTATATTCTTGGTTTTGAGAATGAATACCTGTTCATTTCATACTACAATATTGAATTTGATCGAAAATTCCGCATCGTTAGATGGAACACGGTTACCGGATTAAGTGAAGAATTTCCGTTAGCAATAACAAACTTGCTTAATCCTGCAATTGCATCTAAGGATTTCTATTTTGGTCTAACATATGCTGGCTCCAGTTTAGATTATATACAAGTCTTCAAGAGTAACTTGTCGTTGGCAAAAACTAATACAGATGGTCAATCTGCGAGTGGTTTTAGATCTTTTGCTCTTAGCGGAGATCGCTTCTTTTTCTTTCCGAACAATACGATATACGAGCTGTTTCCATTAGAGGATGGACTCCAAGTTGGTTCTGGTTTCGTGTTAAATGATTATAGCGTGCTTTTTTTGATTTCTTGCCTTTGAACGACACAACTATGATCGTCATCTTCAATACGCAATTTCCAAGCTCTTTCTATTCCAGATATCTTGATTTACAAAGTGGCGTATTTTCAGAAAAAATTGAAATGTTTGGAGAGCACACAGAGTTTCAGATTTATGAAAATCTACTATTGGCTGCTGTGGGAAAGGCAGTGGTGGCTTACCACCTCAGCGACTTGAGTCTGGCGTGGACATCTCCAGAAATTGCGCCAGAAAGAATTCAATTTCTGAAGCACCAAGATGGCTTGATATACTTTGCCACCGCTAATTATGCAGGTTGTCACAACGCTTCGAATTTTGATCGAGTCGGGGTACTTCTTACCCTGGAGTTTGGGCTGTATGGAGTACCAGCTTTTTTGGATGGTGTATACTACAACAATTTTGTGCTCAACGGCGTGTCATCTTACGATTTTTCGGATGGGCGCTTCTTGAAGAGGTACGGCGATATGCCAAACATGGTATATGCATCTAGAATCAACGGAGACTATATTTATGCAGCCAATGCGGATAGAAATATTTACAAATACGATTTGATAAACGAGGGACTGGTTTTGGTATTTGCAGGGCACTTGGGTGATGTCAAGGATGTCATTTTCAGAGGACAATTTATGTACTCCTGTTCTCATGATCAAACTATCAGAAAATGGAATATAGATACCGGAGAATCTCTCTTTACATATTTCGGACACAGTGAAATTATCCGAAGACTTCAAATAAGAAATAACATTTTGTACTCTTCAACTTTGCGAGAAATAAGATCTTGGGATTTGAGCAGGGAAAGGCCTCTTGCGAGCTATTTTGACAAGTCACCTCTTTTAATTTCATTACATGCTAC